>BPLS01023471.1:9397-30562 GCA_019656275.1 Rhododendron kiyosumense
ATAATATTATATGTGTATATCTAAATTTTGTACCATGCCAAATATGTTCTCTGCTTGTTGAAACAGTGCACATATAAACTTATATGTCCCAATTTACGTCATTGCCTTATGTTTGGTAATACATTAAAAAAAGTGCACATATAATGTTATATGTCTCAATCTGTTCTCTATATATTATCAAAAACAAAGATAAATCTGAGACATATAAAGTTAGTTATGGATATCTGAAATGTATTTCATGCTAAACACAATCACATATAATATTGTATGTGTATACCTACCGCAAAAAAAAAAAAAAAAATTCGAATACTTAATTTTGGTAACAATCGTTTTATTAACTGAGGAAAATTTATCAATCAGTTGATAAGATCCACAATCCAAAATGAAATAGTCTAAATTTCAATAAAAGTAGAAGGATCACATATACTTCCTCGGTCTCAAAATGTTTGTCCGGTCTGCCAAACGAGAACTTAAAAATAATGTATTTTTTTCAATAAAAAATTCAAACTTTTTTCATAAATTACAAGAACTCATCGATATCTCTAATGAATTGTTAAAAAAAATAAATTTTTCTTGCAAAAATTGTATTATTCTTACATCATCATTTTACCGACCGAACAAACATTATGGGACAAAATGAATGCGTACATAACATTAAAAAAAGCTCTTGAAAATGGCCTGAATTGTTGCTTCCGAGTTCCAGGTGACATAATCAAAGCAAAATGAATAAATGCAAATCCAAAAGTGGACCTATGTAGAACCCCACTATGGAATTAAATTTGTCAGCCTACCTTCTGGGACTCAGAGAATCCGATCAAAAATAAAGTGAAAATTTATTTTCCATCACCAACCACCACAGTAGTTTCTCCGGAATTTATTTTTCCATCACCAACCACCATAGTAGTTTCATGATTTCATCAATAGCTTGTACGTACTTGTTCATGTAGACTCCGGGGAGAGAGAGAGAGAGATTGAGAGTTTTTGATCGAGGTGGGGCCGGCTGAGGAGGCAAAGGACTGGAGGCCGTTGATCGGACCTGTTTACCGCAATGCATTCGCTAAGGACGGGTTTTCGGCGCCAATCAATGGCATAGACAGCTGCTGGGATATTTTTCGGTGAGGTTTTTTGGACTTTCCTCCTGTACGAGAGAGAGAAGTCTGTGCTTCAGATTTGTTTTTGGTTTCGGATTTCTCTTTATATAACAACTTACATAAGATTACATTTTTGTCTTAATTTAATTTCTTTTTTAAAAGAAGTGAATTTAAAATCTTACTAAACTATATTAGTGGACTATAAGGATTACAAACATCAGGGGTAGATTAACTGGGTTACAAGTTCTCTATAATAAACCTAGACCAATTTTTTATATTTGGAAACCGGTGGTGACGAGGGGAAGGGCAAACAGCAACGGTGGCTGGCAAAGATGATGTTGTGCTAAGGTTTAGGGTTCCGGTGGACAATTCAAATTAAAAATAATTTATTAGCGATAATAGATTATATTAATACATTGCCCAACAATCTATTAACGGTAATAGATTATTTATTACAGTCATTAGATTATTTTTAATCTGGATCGACCAAAACACTTTAGGACTGCTGAAATTACGCGGAGCCATGAATAAGTTTTTCTCATTACTATATATTGTATAAAATGAAATAGTTGATAAAAAAATAAAATCGACTAATAATTGGTTTATTTTGATATATTTCGTACAAATTTCTTTTATATACCGAATCAATGAGATAAACTGTTCAAAAGAACCACTACATGAAGCCTTGAAGGTGAATGCACTAAGATAACAATGTGTGTTCTAACAGAAGTTCCCGAACTTAAACTTTTAGGCTATCGAGGGGATGTTGGCCGGCACCAAACCGGTGTCCTAGATATCTTTGCAGGTTTTCTCAGCCAATTTCCGGAGGACCGGAAACGGCAGGGTGATCATCACGTATGAACAGAAATGTTACTCAAACTGCATTTGTGCACGGCATAGATATTGTCAATATGCACCACCACCCCACCCAATGTGTCTATTTGAGAATATATGCAGTATGCAAATGCTGTATGCATAGCAGTGGCATTTACTATACGTACAGTAATTAGAAGCACGTAACCAGAAACATACGGTAACGTTCTCCATCAATAGCAGCGTGGAGAATGGTGCGGCCATCGCATCTCCTCATCATGCAATCGCTGCGATAACTCTCCAAAACCTGGAAAACCTCCCTCTTCCCGTAAGCGGCGGCAACGTAAAGAGGCGTCTCGTCCATGTCATGATTGCGCAAGAAAACCAGATCCTGCTTCCTCCTCAGCATGATCTCCGCGAATTCCGTCTGCCCGAACCTGGCGGCCTCGTGCAGGGCGGTATTGCCGTGCACGTTCTTCTTTGTCAGCGCTTCATCGGTCAGGAGGCCTGCCCGGAGTAGGCTTTCGAATGCAGCCCTGTTGCCGTTGATGGCCAGAAGATGGAGGACTGTGTCGGCCCGGTTGTCTATTGGTACTGCCGCGCCATACTCTCTCAAGAAGTCGCAGAGGAATAGGAGGGATTCGGGTCTCTTTTCGGATGCGGATTTGTATGCTCTGGAGCGGTAGCTCATGAAAGTAGTACTGTTGAAATTTGTTGCAGAGTTTGCCATAAGTGACAAATGGAATGGTGTTCTATGCGGGAAAAGATACGAAGCAATGCCTCATATGTGGTCAAGTAGTGTGAGTGAGTAAGTGTGTGTGTGTGTGTGTGTGTGTGTGAGAGAGAGAGAGAGAGAGAGAGAGAGAGAGAGAGAGAGAGATGACCACGAAGAAAAGAATAGAGCTCATGACAGTGCTTCACGAAAAGGGTTACTGATGAACAAAGAAATGGTTATGTATATGCAGACATATGGATGTATACCAAAGTTATGATCAATTCTACATGTGTACCGTTTTAATTCTCTATTGGAACGGTACGTACTTGTACCAGTATGTATCTCGATATTGTTCAGGATTTATCATGAGATATACTTCTTCCGTTCCAAAATGTTTGGGTTTTTGGGGGATTCCAACTATTTTAGGAACACCATGATTACAAATTAAAAGGAAATGAATTTCCTAAAATACCTCTGATTTGTGGAAAATTATAGGCGGCAACAAATTCTTTGCTCAAAAGCAAAAAGTTTTCTAGAAGGCTCTGAAAAAGGAAGGAGTTTTTGTTATGCAGTTTTCAATTCGAATTCCTTTTTGTTTTTAAAAGTTGATTGTGACTTGGAGGGAAATGGGCAAAATAGGAAAAGAACTCAACAATACCCATTGAAAAGTTAAAATGGACAAATAAAATGGGACAACAAAGGATAGAATCATGGGCCATGAAAATGGGACGGAGAGAGTATTTTATATAGACATATAAAATAAATTCTAACAATTCGATATACCTTAAATTAGTTCTAATAACAAATTAGGATGATTAAGATATTATAAACTCCAAGTTTTCTTGAATTATCTTAAAATCCAAGCTTTTTGAATCAAAAGAAAAAATACACAATTTTTTGTCGTGCCGGTCGAGATCTTGGTGCAAGCCCGGTATCGTCCGGTACAGATCGATAAGCCTAATATCAATCAGTACAGGCCGATATTTTGGAGCAGTACGAAACACCTACTTATATGGAGTACCATTTTATCTCTGGTATGGGCCAGTATGGTATGGAATTGCCGACATTGATGTATACCCTTTAAATGTGTGTGCGCATATGGAGTGCCAAAAGTAATGGTACCAAACAATTTTCATGCACAAACCTTCGGAGTTTATTATTTCACATAATATTGTATATTATTGTGCTCAATACATTCCATTTATCATATCATTATTCTTATTATCAAATGTTTTAGATTATATTACGCGTTAGGTTTGTTGTTAGTAATTTCAGATAATTCAAGATAAAGTGTTGCTGGTGATCCTCAATTTAGCCCAACCACTCGAGCGCACAAGAAATAGGCCCACGTCGTACAAGCACTCAAACGATTTGGCATCAAGTTGATATTCAATGTCGGTGGACCAATTTGATTAGATATTCGATATGTGCACAGGAAATCTCGGAGGTACACTTTGGTTAATCATTCAATGGGCAATTCAAAAGCTAAATACAATTCAGTGTATCCATGGGGTTCAATCATCATCATATCATAGAAGATAAAATTGGAGTGATTCAATTAGTGGTGGGGCCAATTCAATTGCCGACACCTACACGTTCTAATGCACCTCAATTGTCAAAAAGGAGTAATTCATGTGCAACTCTCCATGTTGCCTATATAAAACAAATCCCATGGGAACACAAAAGGAGGAAAAAAAGAAGGCACCCACACATTCTCTCTCTCTCTCTCTCTCTCTTCCATTTTTCTTCTCTCTCTCTCTCTCTCTCTTTCTGTCTTCCATTTTTCTTTTCTCCAGCCATATTCCGCAACCCACTTCCCTCTAGAATAATTTCCCTTCTTCCAGTGCGACTTTCATTCAGGGCTTGGCCCTTGTAATCCATTTGTGTTCCGTTTTTAATGAATTCAGTAGTTTTAAATTCCTTGCTTCAATTCTTTTTTATATTTCTAGTCTGTTAAATAATTTTCTGAACAAGTAAAGATTGAGGTTTGGTCATGGGAATTCACAAACTACTCGACTATTTTTCACACCAAACTAGAATCTAAGTTTAGTATTAGTGCAGTTCCCGTAAAGGCTGAGAACTGAACGCCTTTGGCTTAACTCCGTTGTAAACACATTTTTTCGTTGTAAACACCTTTTTGGTGCTCACTAGTACCGATCTTTTATAATCGCAATAATAATAATTAATTATGTTTATAGTTGTTTTTAACTTTTCCTTGGCAAGTCCTTTGTCAATGGAGGGTAATTGTATAGGTAGGATCACAGGATGATTAGCACACCGTGGTCAAGCTGGTCACGTTCTGCTCCTGTTTCGTAATAATAATGAAAAGGCAATTTTAGATTAATCAAGAACTTTCGTTAGACGAATCCGGACATAGTCGGAGCCCATGAATGGTGGGGTATGGGGGACCAAAACTTGTTCTTTGCTGAGCATAGGTGAATGGCGATCATAAAGGTTCGCATCTTTCGAGGTAGTTTTGTTCTCTCTAAAGTCAAACGTTTTTAAGAACACCGAATGGAGTAGATCAGTCCGGGACTGGTTGCAAGTGCTATAAACCATATGTCCGTACCTCTTTTTTAATTATTTAAAGAAAAACCAAACAATTTTCTAGGTTTAGTTAATCTTTACATCGAACAAAGGGGTGACCACCTAAAAGCCTGTTTAATTAGTAACAATCCGAGTTTTGAGTCAGCACACATCACCGTCTCAGTGGATTCGACTCTAGACTTACCAGATATTGTGTTACATCGATCTCAACCCTACGCTTGGGGCAACCCGTTAATTTAAGACTAGAATTCCGGCAAAGCAATTTCTGGTTAGTACTAGGGCCCCGTTTGATAATCGGCTCCAGCCATGGGATTGGACTATTAATGGGATTGGACTGTTAATTCTTTGTTTGCTTTCACTTTCAATGGCCGGACTAACTTACCCATGGGACTGTGAGTCCTGGGATTAAGGTGGTTTACTAATACCTCATAGGACACGGTATTATCAATCCAGTCCGTAGTCCCTCCAATACAATGACGAAAGTACCCAACACTTTCTCAACTAATTATTCTTTGTTTGGTTCTATGACTATCTTAGGGCTCATATATGAGGGTTCTAGAGTCAAAAATTAATTATGACCCTTTAGAATAAAATGATCAAAAAAATAAAATCTTCACACCAGTTTAAACGGATTGAAAATTAGAGCACTTAATTTTTTTAGATTGTTTATATATTTAAAAATATGGTTACAAAATTAAGTGCTCTAATTTTTGATCTGTTTGAACTGGTACAAAGATTTTATTTTTTTGATCATTTTATTCTAAAGAGTCGTAAATAATTTTTGGCTCTAGAGCTCTCATGTACGAGCCTTTAGATGGACATAGAACCAAACAAAGAATAAATACTTAACAATGAGAGCCCTACAGACAAAATCTAATTATGACCCTTTAGAATAATATGATCAACAAAATAAACATCTTCACATCTGTTTAAACGGATTGATAATTAAAACACTTAATTTTTTTTAATCATATGTTATCCTTCAGTTTTGCATAAGGGTAAAAATGGAAGTGTTTACTATCAATCCAATCATATCAAATGTGAAACAAACATGATATTAATAATCTCATCATCTAATCTCATCCGAAACAAACATATTCATTATTAATTCCTTCTCATTACCAATCCCAATCCTAATCCTAATCCCATCTCCTTATGAATCCCACCCCCTATTACTTTTATCAAACAAGGCCTAGGAAAATAAAGCACCAATCCTATGTTGTAGGTAACTTGTAAGTGATGCATATATACGTATATATGTTTCGAATATGATTAAGAAGGTAAAAAGGAAGTACTAACCGAAAAAGAAAATAAGTACTTATTTTTTAATAAGGTAATTTCAAGCTCAAAAATTATGTGCTTACGCAAATTATTTTCCTATTAATATGATCTTGTTTGATAGATCTCATTAAGATTTTTAATACGGAATACGGTACAAAAAATTGAAAAATTATTTTTCATTTACATTATTTTTGAGTTTGAAAATGTGAAATAAGTACTTATTTTTAAGAAGGTGTTCTAGAACGAGACCAAGTAATGCCAAAGTAACTCTTGGCTTAATTCCTTGAAAAACAAATAAAACTAATCGATGGACGGAATCTGATCGCATTGGCGAAAATCCAATGTTTTAATGTCTGAATCGGAACTTTTTGGAGTTCAATGACCGAAATAATAATGAAAGTTTTCCCCTCTCGTACCACAATTTGGGCCTGTTTGGATGTGGAATAAGAATTGGGGATATTAGTTAATATCACGCAAAATTCGAGTCTACGGAAAAGACGAAAAGATGCTGAATAAGTCAATTTTATTAATTTGAGAAATTTAGGGTTACATTCTCTGATACAATTTTCAAGAAAATTAATCCTCTGATTCTTCTCTTCAGTTGTTGAAACGAAGTCTTGATAGCTTGATCTAGATTTGAACGGCGATATCTTCTCCGATCTTTGCGAAGATGACGGCGAATTTGACAGGTTTTGACTTGAGGGCTTTGAAGCTTCTTCTCAAGTTGAATTGGTCGACCTTCTTCAATTTGGTTGAAAAAGATAACAGATTTGTGGATATTGACTCTAGAGCTTTGGAGCTTCTTCTCAAATCGGTATTTGAGATCTTCTTCAATTTGGATGAAGAAGATTGATGATTCTGTAAACACCCTATTCTGGACCGTCCAGATTAGTTTACTTACGGTATTTGATTCCCCAATGATGATTAAGGTCAAGAACATTATGAGATTGTTGGTGTGTTCGAGCTTTAAGCGTCCCGAACCTCATTCAAACCCAATCGAACCCCTTTCCTAGCCCCTCAGTCCAGGACCAAATGGCCTCAGCAAAACCCTGCTTACTTACGCTAGTACTGTATTGGCGTGCGCTAGTAAACTACCACGTGTCAATCATCGACCGTTGACTTAGTTTGCACTAGCGCACACCGGTATAGAGTTAACATACGCCGATCAAAGCCAGTCAAATGTGACTATTCAGCCACGTGCACGAAACTTTTGTGCTACCTAGTACACTGTTTGATCGGCTGAGAAGTGACTTCGGCCAGAGGATGTTCCCCCACTCTCATACATGCCTCCCATCATCTCTCATCTTTATTAAAATGAGAAGTAGGCTCCTTCTCTTACTCAACCAGCCATTTCAGTTGGTTACCACCCCCCCTCTTCTCTATATATATTCCCCTCTCTCACTCTTGCAAAGGGTTCACCAAGTTGCAAAAGGGTTAACCACATAAAGAAGCTCAAGCCCTCTCCCTCTCTTCTTCCCTCTTGCTTTCATCTCTTACTAGTTAAAAGAGTAAGCAAACACCTCTCCCATACACCACAGCATCCATATAGCCTTCATTCATCCACCACACCACAAGTTCAAAGCTCAAATCCATCATCAAAACTCAATCCAGAAGGTATACCACCTTTTATTTTGCAATCTGTTCTGACCCCTGAGGGATGCTAGTAGGGTCAAGGCTGGTAATTAATACTAGTCCTAACCCTAAAGCTGGCAAGGTTTCAAGGGTCATATTGGATCAATAGTGGTGCACGCCAGTACCATGAAGCCATGCGCCAGTCATGGCTGAACGAGCAATACTGGCGTGGGGATCACTAATCAACTGTTTTCTGTTTTCTTTCTTATTTTTATCATCTTACTGCATGCTAATAACCAGATTCTAGCTTTCTGTATTTTAGAACTGCGTAGTTGTATATCTCAATATTTGCTTTCATTTATTTTGGAAGGCCTTTGGGATTTTTCTGGTCATGTTCCAAAGTCCAGATGATGGAAAGCCAAGCACTGGACAAGAGATATGACTGGCGTATGGTCTCATATGATTGGCGTACAACAGTCATGTCATGGTCCAGTGGCTGGCCCTTGCATGGTAGCTTAGTCTTGGCCTCTCGTTATTCTCCACACTGTTTATGGGGTGTTCTGCTTATTCTCATAGCTTAAAGCCATGAGAATGTCTGTAACTGTATAAATGTTGCTATATTAACTGCGTGATTTGTCCTAAGTGTGCACTGGTCCTTTCTAGAGCCCCGAGGATTGAGTTTAAGAAGCTGTGAGATTAGGTCTACCGGCGCACGCTAGTTCTCCTGTGACGTACGCAAGTCATCTTTGTATGCAGCGACCTGACCAGTGCATACCGTTTCCTCTTGCGTACCTCCTTTAGGATTAGCGTGTCCCCAGTTTGTCTAAAACGCTCACAGTGCTTGTTCTCAATCTATATTTATTGTTACAAGCAAATCATCCATCACATTCCGTCACATTTTGTAAATTTGTTACAGTTTTAATCTCTATTAATTGTTCCCCCGTCCTAACCTGGCTAAAAAATGATTAATGAGAGAAAAATGCAAATGTTTTACAAAATGCCTAAGTAGAGACCGATCTCGAGATTGGGCGAGAGGGGTGCCATAAAACCCTTTCCCTTTCGTAACCTAGCTGCTGAACCTCAAATATCGAAGGTGACGACGGTCCAGTCTACAAACCTTTTTCAAAATCAAACAAATGTAGTAAGCGTTTCAAGTTCAGTTCCTTGGGTATTTCACCGCCAAAACCGAGTGGCGACTCTGAATCAAAGCATTTCACCGCGCTTTTTCAAAAAAGGGGCGGCTCCCAAAAATTTTCATAAAAAATTTTCCGGGGTGTGTGCCCACATATTCGTGGACTTGGCTTGAACATTCTTCAGGGCTTGAATTCTCTAAACTGAAGAGCGTCTGATTTGATGTGGACTCAAAAGATTTTGAAGGGCCTTCGCAACTTTGATATTCAGAACTCCGGAAGCTTGCGTGTGATGGATGAATGCGAATTTTGAAGGGTTTGGAGGTTGTAGACATGTAAAAATTCTAGCCTATCACAAATTGTCACGTGTTGTTAGGGTATACAAATTGGCCAATCAAATGCTGCCAAGTGCCTATAAGTCAAAGTCAAAATTCCATGGACAGGTCAATCAAGTCATGCCAAGTGTCCGTGATCAAAAGTCAGAGACATATAAATGGATCAATCAAATGGTGTCATATGTCAAAATGACACAGTTATTATTTTATCAAGTCCGACCAATCAAATTAGGCTAATTGGTAAATAATAATATATCTCTTTATATATAATTACCTTTTTCTAAAATAAAAAGAAAGGAAAGGTAATTATCAAATAATTAGTATTCCTTTTAAATTCAATAAAGGAAATAATTAAAGAGATATGGAAGGTTAAGGTTGGAGTCTTCATCCCACATCCTTATAAATAGAGGTGCTCCCTCTCATATTTTTTTCCATCTGCACATTGAAGCATGCAATCTCTAGGGCTCTGAAGATCAAAGCCCTAAAGCCCTTCAGAAGTCTTCAAGTCCGCATCCGACAAGAAGGTTCTCCAGATCAAAGCATTAAAGGTCCGAAGAACATTCAAGTCAAGTCCACATCGAACAAGATGGTTATTCAGATCAAAGCTTTAAAACTCTAAAGAACGCTCAAGTCAAATATCCATCATCAAATCCAAACTCCAGAACTCTGAAGATCAAAGCCTCCATACCCTTTAAAATTCACATTCATCCATCACACGCAAGCTTCCGGAGTTTTGAAGATCAAAGTTGCAAAGGCCCTTCAGAATCTTTCAAGTCCACATCAAGGCAGACGCTCTTCTGTTCAAAGCATCCAAGCCCTGAAGAACATTCAAGCCAAATCCACCAATCATCAGTCTCCTTCTACCAAATTGAAGAGGATTTCAAAGACCGATTTGAGAAAAAGCTCCAAAGCGCTCAAGTCAATATCCACAAATCCGCTATCTTTTTCAATCGAATTGGAGAAGATCAAGCAATTCAACTTGAGAAGAAGCTTCAAAGCCCTCAAGTTAAAGCTCGACAAAGTCGCTGTCATCTTCGCAAAGACCGCAGAAGATATCGCCGCTCAAATCGAGATCAAGCTGTCAAGCCCCCATTTCAACAACCGAAGAGAAGAATCAGAGGATTAATTTTCTTTGAAAATCGCATCAGAGATTATAACCCTAAATTTCTCAAATTAATAAAATTGACCTTATTAAGCATCTTTTCATCTTTTTTTGCAGAATCGAATTTTGCATGATACAGATTTTGGCACGCTAGATGGGACAAGCATACTTAAAAGATTCAAAATCTTTTATTAATAAGGTCAATTTACAGCATTTTTTCCCTCTCCCTTGTTCGCTTTTGCCTTGGTCACTCTCACTTCATGGCAAAACCTTCCTAGCAAGATTGGCTTCAACATCATGGCAGGTTTCAAGAACCTTCTAGCATGGCATCGGTTGGCTTCAACATTGTGGAAAGCTTCCAAAATTATCCTATCATGGCAGCACCTTTCGAGCAAAGCATTGGCGTCGACATCCTGGCAGGCTTCAAGGACCTTCTTATAGCATGGGATAGGCTAGCTTCAATACCACGGCAATCTTTGATGAGTTCTTCCCTGGAATAGGCACAAGGATATCGCAAAGTAGCAAAAGCCATGGAGCTTTAGCCCGAAGAAATAGCAACAGCGGAGCCTTAAAGCTCGAAGAAACAGAAGCCACGGAGCCTTAGCTTGAAGAAGTGGCGGAGCCTTTAAGCTCGAAAAGCTGCGAAGCAGAGCTCGAAGAAACGACAGAGCAGAACTCGAAGAAATAACAGCAACAAAGCCTTAAACCTCGAAGAAGCAATGGCTACGGAATTTAAAACTCGAAGAGGCAGTGGCCACGGAACTTAAAACTCGAAGAAGTGATCATGAAGCGCCGAATCTACAAAAGAAAGACACATGGGAAATTCAAAACATTGTTAAAGGTTAAAGCAGCGTTCAAAGAATGTTGCAGTGTACAAATTCCATGTCAGGTAAATAATCGGGAGTACCGAGAGTGCCTGCGAGGTTTGAAACGTGGATGCCCAAACCGTTGTGTGTCCAACGCAAGGATTTTCAAAACAACCTGCAGGAGGATATTTGTTAACATTAAATGGGTCCTACAGATCCTTGAAAAATATAGGGTCTGTTCACCTGTTAACAAAGTAAGGCAAAAGCATGGTACATACTATTGGTAACCACCAATAGTTGAGAGGACAAAACACAAGGAATTTGAAAAATTACAAGGTTATGCGTGGCTATATGAGATTGACCCCACAAGGTCTAAAAAATATATGAAGAAGTTATGCATGACTACTTACTGTTTCTATTGAAGGAAAAAGTAAGTTTATTAATAAAATTGCCACAAAGTTTTAAGAATTTTACGTGGAGCTACTTCGGACAACTTACTGTTTTTATTGAAGGAAAAAGTAAGTTTATTAATACGTGGGACAAGCATACTTAAAGAGATCAATATGGAAAGTTAGGGTTGATCTCTTTAATTATTTCTTTTATTGAATTTAAAAGGAATAATAATTATTTGATAATTACCTTTCCTTTTTTTTATCATAGAAAAAGGTAATTATATATAAAGAGATATATTATTATTCACCAATTGGCCTAATTTGATTGGCCGGACTTGATAAAATAATAATTATGTCATTTTGACATGTGGCACTATTTGATTTGTCCATTTACATGTCTCTAACTTTCGACCACGAACACTTAGCATCACTTGGTTGGCCCATTCCTAAAACTTTGACTTTGATTTACAGGCACTTAGCAATATTTGATTGGCCAATTTGTATGCCCTAGCAACACGTGACAATTTGTGATAGGCTATAATTTTTACATGTCTACAGATGCCCCTTACATGTCTACAGATGCCCCCTCGAGAGTTGCTCATGCATGAAAATGAATGAGTCTCAAAATGTTGACTTGATTTGATGCCAAAAATTTGTGTATACGGCGATAAAGGTTTTTTTTTTTTTCTTGACATTTGGTGTCAATTTGATTTTCAAAATTTCAACTCATTGACCAAGCTAAATTTATCTATTCACACACTGAATTTTTCATATTCAAAGGCAACCAAATTTGATAAACGCAACTTATGTGCAAGTTAAAGATTGATCCACTAAGAAATATTTTAGCCTACCAAATTGAAGTTTGATAGCCTGATTAACTTAAGCCCGGACTCGTCTCGCAACTGTATGCCAGATGATTGATCGTCCAAAACATATAATGGATTTAGGCAGTGCCAGCCCCGACATTTGGGTTGCCCAAGCCTGACGTAAAATTTGGTTGCCCACTTAATTTTAAGTCATAAAAAAAAAACAATCAAGTAAAAAAAACACAAACAAAAAGGTAACATCTTTTCTTTCTATTCACTTCGCAAGGGAAAAGAGGTCTCTCGAGCCTTGCTTATCTATCTTGAGCCCTCTGTCAAGAACTAAGAGCGGAAAGAGCATAAGCAGTAATTCATAAGATAATCCAACATTCCGGCTGCGATTTGCGCTAACGCACGTTATATTGTGCTTTTAGCTTGAATTATATTAAAAATTCAAATTAGAAATTTTTGTTTTCTTGCATTACAAATATAGTTAGAAATCGAACCTACTAGTGATTTTGCATTGCATATTTCTGTTTCTTGACTTTCTATTAAAAGATCCGGAATTTTATTTTTGTATCGCACTACAAGAAAATTGACTTGCATTGACATGCAAAAGGTGTCACTATACTATATTAGTGACAAAATATTATAGGAATTGATTTTAGCATTCCACTTATTGATAACCACACTCCAATTTTGTATTTTAGTGTTCATGTGATCAAGGATGGGATCAAGGGGTCTAGTGGCGGTGACCGCTACGACAAGAATTTTAGAAAATGCAATTATTATATGTAAAAAAAAATATTATGCCAAACTTATATAGTCTCGCCACCGCTAGATTTTTTTAGTATACATTTCACCACTGGTAGGGTAAAATCTTGGTTCCGTCATTGCATGTGATGTGTATTTTGAACACCAAGAGATAAATATTGAAGTGTGGTTATCAAAAAGTGGAGTACCAAAATCAATTACCAAAATTATTGTCACAAAAATATCATTTACAAAAGTGTAGCTAAAGAAATTTAGTGACAAACATAAAGTTGTTAATATAGTCTTAGGCTCGGTGTGGACTTGTAGAAAGAAGTAAAAAAAAAGAAATTTTTTAAATTTTCCTTCCCTTATTTGGTTCTTGAAAAAGAGAAGAGAAAATTTATAATATTTATTCAACTTTCTTCCAAGTTTTATCTAATTTTCTTCTTAATTATTTATATTCTTTCTCTAGGTTCCAAATAGAGCTTTAGTTTCAGTGAGAAGGTAAAAAAAAAAATTTTTAAAATCTAATGTTGCGCACCAGAGTTGCAAGTTGAATAAGTTCCTCAAGCATGTGATGTACCATTGTACCAAGTACAACTAACCAAAAGCATCCTTTTGCAAAACAGCTTCCCTCAAAACTCGAACCCTCGTGAGGCGTCCTTCATTCTATTTCTTTGTCAAAGTTTTTAAATATATTATATATCATCGAAAAATTTTTTGGGTTGCCGGTCCAAGCCCGAAGGCTTGCTGGGCTTACCCTGGGGCCAGCCCTGGATTTAAGGCCCTGGCATGCCAAAATCTTTTATTAATTTTTCAATTAATAAAATTGCCATGAAGTGACTCGAATTTTCCGTCTTTGACTTTGTCGGGCTTTGACTTTGTCCCACTGGGCATGCCAAAATTTGTATCACACAAAATTCGAGTCTACGAAAAAGACGGAAAAAATGCTGAATAAGTCAATTTTATTAATTTGAGAAATTTAGAGTTACAATCTTTGATGCAATTTTCAAAGAAAATTAATCCTCTGATTCTTCTCTTCGGATGCTGAATCGAGGGCTTGATAGCTTGATCTTGATTTAAATGGTGATATTTTATGTAGTCTTTGCGAAGATGACGGCGAATTTGACAGGTTTTGGCTTGAGGGCTTTGAAGCTTCTTCTCAAGTTGAATCGCTTGATCTTCTCTAATTTAGGTGAAAAAGATAACGGATTTGTAGATATTGACTTGTGGGCTTTGGAGCTTCTTTTCAAGTCAGTATTTGAGATCTTCTTCGACTTGGTTGAAGGAGATGCAAATTTGTAGATGTCGATTTGAGGGCTTCAGAGCTTGGTCTCAAATCGTTATTTGAGATCTTCTTCGATTTGAACATTCTTCAGGGCTTGAATGCTTTGAACTGAAGAGCGTCTGGCTTGGTGGGACTTGAAAGATTCTGAAGGGCCTTCGCAGCTTTGATCTTTAGAACTCCGCAAGCTTCTTCAGAGCTTTGAAGCTTTGATCTAAAGAACCTTCTTGTTTGATGTGGACTTGACTTGAATTTTCTTCGAAACTTTGAAGCTTTAATCTAAAGAACCTTCTTGTTGGATGCAAACTTGAAAAATTCTGAAGCTCTGAAGCTTTAATCTAAAGAACCTTCTTGTTGGATGCAAACTTGAAAACTTGAAAAATTTTGAAGGGCTTGAAGGTTTTGATCTTTAGAGCTTTGGGGCTTGTATGCTTCAATGTGCAGACGGAAAAAAATTTGAGAGGGAGCACCTCTATTTATAAGGACGTGGGATGGAGACTCCAACCCTATCCTTCTATATTGATCTCTTTAATTATTTCCTTTATTAAATTTAAAAGGAATAATAATTATTTGATAATTACCTTTCCTTTCTTTTTATTTTAGAAAAGGTAATTATATATAAAGAGATATATTATTATTCACCAATTAGCCTAATTTGACTGGCCGGACTTGATAAAATAATAACTGTACCATTTTGACACGTGGCACCATTTGATTGGTCCTTGTACATGTCTCTAACTTTTGACCATAGACACTTGGCATCATTTGATTGGCCTATCCATGAAATTTTGACTTTGACTTATAGGCACTTGGCGACATTTGAATGGCCAATTTGTATGCCCTAGCAACACGTGGCGATTTGTGATAGGCTAGAATTTTACATGTCTATAGATGCCCCCTCAAGACTTGCTCACGCACGAAAGTGAGTGAGTCTCGAAATGTCGACTTGACTTAATTTGATGCCAAAAATTTGAGTGTGCGGCAATGATTTTTTGTTTGTTTTTGCCTCACATTTGGTGTCAAGTTGAATTTCAATAGTTGAACTCGTGAGCCGAACTTGCACGACTTGAATTTCTCTCGAGAGGCAACAATTAATATGTGAGAGCCCCAATTTATTTGTGGACCCAAGTTTGACAGCCAAACAATGTACCCCACGAAAAACTTGTGTACCCCACGAAAAACTTGTGTATTCGGCAACGAGTTTTGTTTGAAATTTGGGGTGGAACATATTTTATGATAATTCTAACTCATTGGTCGAGTTAAAATTTATCAATCAGCCTACTTGAATTTTACTTCAGGCAGAATGATTCGATTATCTATCAAATTGGAGTTTGATAATCCAATGAGGTTAAGCCCGGGTGAACCAAAACGGCCCGGTCGTCCAACGCATAACAGATTTAGGGCCTCCCTTGCTTGAGCTTGCCACCCTTGCTTGGAGGACAATTAATGTAGATTTAGGGAACTCATGAATTAGGAGAGCAACAGAAACTCCTTTTCCTTACGAAGTTTGTCATTGAAAGGAACAATACCACTGAATCCTCACAATTGAATAGCTTAAAAAGCAATCCTTGAATGCTAGTGTAAGTCTTCTCCTTTTGTCCTTTTGTCTTCTCCTTTTGTCCTTAGCTGCTTCTTTTTCCTGTCTCTTTCATGCTTCAATATTGTACCAAGCACAAGTCATGTAGTACTATTTCCTACTTGAGAGAATAGCCTAACAAAGCAACGTGGCTCCTCCTTTGGATTTTTTTCCTCTTTCTGTTTACGGCTTTACGCACCAGTGCAACCCAGGTACGCCTTCACACAATTTTCCTTTATGCAAAAATTTATTTTGCTCTCTGACTTCGAGACTTTGCAGGTTTGTGAACCTTTTTTTCATCTCGTCATGCCCCTGTTTCTGTGAACTTTGACTGCACATGGTAGGAGCTAAGGAATGAAACCCATTAACAAACGAATTTTGTTCCTCTTGCGGAGCGATCAGAGACTTTGTGAAAATCAATCTGAATTTTTTTTCGAAATTCCTTTTCCTTCGAAACTTTCCGCACCAAACAGTTGTTTTGGGAAAACAAATAATATCCATGTGAGAGTACACATCCATGTAATAGCAACACAACTTTTTCCTTTGAGTTTCTGATCATGTGAAGTCAAAACACTCTGGGAGCTTGTGCAGCCAATAATTTTGCAATAGACAGTAAGTTAGCTTGCAACTATGTCCTCTAGTCTCTGTGTAGCCAATAATTTTCCATGCACACACATGCGAAAATCTTCAGAGTGGCACCCAAAATGGCTCCGGATCCCCTGTCCTAGTTTGTCTGTCCCACTCCCCTATCCCAATCTTCTGCTAGAGCCACGTAGCCCACTCCTTCCTCCCCTCTAACAGAGTTTCTTGCCTAGTTAAGATGTTTATTCTGGTGTGCACTACTCATACTATAAACATAGTATAAACAAACATTTTAAGATTAGAATTTGAAAAATCAACGTGATGGGTTGGATTTCGTGCCATCCCCAGGCGGCTAGATGGACAGATTGTTGGCTTTTCATGTGTAATTTTTCTTTGATGAGTTGGTGTTGTTTTTCTTTGTCACTATTTTTAGATGGAATCGCTGTAAATGCCGTTTGGCATTTTAATGGAATATACTTCGATTAAAAAAAATGGACAGATTGTTGGTTTTTCATGTGTAATTTTTCTGTGATGGGTTGGTGTTGTTTTTCCTTGTCATTATTTTCGGATGGAATCGTTGTAAGTACTATTTCGCATTTTAATGGAATATACTTCGATTTAAAAAATGGACAAATTGTTGGCTTTGTGATGGGTTGGTGTTGTTTTTCCTTATCACTATTTTCGGATGGAATTGCTGTAAGTGCCGTTTTGCATATTTTAATGGAATATACTTCGATTTAAAAAAATGGACAGTTTGTTGGCTCTGTGATGGGTTGGTGTTGTTTTTCCTTGTCACCATTTTCGAATGGAATCGTTGTAAGTGTCGTTTAGCATTTTAATAGAATATACTTCGATTAAACAAAAATTAACTTATCACGTTGATTTTTCAAATTCTATGGTTTTTGGTCTTAAAATGTTTGTTTATACTATGTTTATAGTATGAGTAATGCATACCAAAAAAAAACATCTTAACTAGGCAAGTAACTCAGTTAGAGGGGAGGAAGGAGTGGGCTACGTCGCAGGGCCGGCTCTGAGATTTTGGAGGCCTAAGACGATATTCGAAAATGAAGCCCTTAATAATTGTAAAGAAAATCAAATAAAAAGTCGATCACACTGAATAACTTTGATTCGGATATAGTATTTATTTGCAATGAGAAATACTGGAGTAGTAGCGTTTAAGGGGGAAAAAATATGCATCCATACACCCACCACACTGAATAATTTTGAAGGGCTCCAAAGATTTTTGGCGATCCCGTGACCTTTTACTCCTCGTTTTTGTTTTTTTTTCTTTTGTTTTTTATTGTATTCCGTGTTCCATTTTTCTGGACCACTAGAGCTTAAGTATAAAATGTCTTCTTGGATTTAAAATTGGGCCCTAAAACAACATATATATATTAGGTCCTAAAAATAAGTGGGGGCCCTATTTTTTGACATTTTTAGGGGGCTTAAGGCTCCCGCCTCTTGGGCCTTAGCCCAGAGCCGGCACTGGCTACGTGGCACAAGCAGAAGATTAGGACAGGAGAGTGGGACAGGCAAACTAGGACAGGGGATCCGGAGCCGGCTGTGAGATCTACGAACGCGTACACTGCATTATTGAGTACTCATCCCTCTTTATTACTCGAGATGTGCTATGTACACAGCAGCTGTGCACAGATCCCATTTTGTCCCGGCTCGGGTCGCACAAAGATGATCGGAGCCGCTCATTTTGTTCTAAATATGTCGTTTAAGGTCTCTGTAAAAAATGAGCTTCATTCGATATCGTTAGAGGCATTAACAAAACACCTAAAATCACTTCAGAATTTAGGCCTTACAGAGACCTTAAACGACATATTTAGAACAAAAGGAGCGGCTCCGATCATCGTTGTGCGATCCGAGCCGGGACAAAATGGGATCTGTGCACAGCTGCTGTGTACCAGCTGCTGTGCACATAGCTTTTCTGTTATTACTCCCACCCACTTTCCTCAAGCTTATCCCCTCACCTGCAATACTATTCCAACCCCCAGGAGCAAACTTGGGGAGTACGGGGTCAAGACTACCGCGTTGTTTCAGATTGTTTTTAAATTAATATTTATGTTAATTACTTTTTTTTCTTCTCAAGAACACCTAGATATTGTATTTTAGAAAAATTCTTTAAAAATATGCTCATTTTGGGTCCCAAAATCCAATTTCTCTCTCTTCGTCACAATCTCCCGTAAGTTTTTTCTTCAATTTTTAATCTCATTCATCTTTTTATCTTTCTCCACTTATTACCTGGAAAATCTCTCTCAAAACCTCAACCAAACAAACTTTTAGATTTCCGAACCTTGAAATTTTAAACTCTTGTTGTTCATAGTTCGACCTCCACATTTGCGATATCCTGGTTCCATTCCTGTTCCAGTTAAATGGGATTTGTAATATAATAAAATATTGGATCCTTGGTGTTGCTTTTATTATTTTTCACAATTTTAGTCACTTATTAATTGTCTGCACCATTTCTCTTGTAGCATGAACTAGCAAGACTTTCCATAAATATAGAGAAGACAAATTCTAAGAAGTGTCTTGATTAACATGGTAGTAGCTAGTGTAGAACAAGATAAGCCGTAATTAATTTGGATCCACATCCTCTCCATCCACTCCACCTGTGGAATGAACGATCTCCATTCTATTTCATGTGGGGCTAACACCTCATCTATTTCACAATGGACGTATAAGATCATCGTATTATGTCGTTTCAATTATCTAATTATATTTATTAATTACATTTACAGTTGAACAAAAAGAATTATATATGCAATAAGCACGAATAACTCTAATTTAGAAAGAAAAAAAAAAGTAGCAGTAGCATTTTTTGAAGGTTAATGAATTCAATAAATCAAATTTTATTTTAATGTATCTAGGATTGTCTATCCTAATAATCGAAACACAAAATTTTAGGTTCACAATAAGATTACACTTCAATATTCGAATGATCTGCACATATTTTAAGAACCATAACGTAGTAAATAAATTGTTCTAAGTAAATGAAAACAACGCCATGACTTAGTAAATATCATCCACGAAGTCAAGAAAATTAGAGTATATGTTATGTAGACTGACATATAATCACATGGCCATTTGGCTTAATAATCCTTTTTTTTTTAATTAAAAAATGGCCTTTGTTAGTTTTGCATCAATTTTTTTTTTTTAAATTATTAGTTCAACTCGACAAGAAGAAAGTAAAATATAAAAAATATGATCAAAACCTTAAAAATATATGAGGTTATTGATGCGATTAAGTTGATTTTTCACATAGGTAAAACATATACGAGATTTGCAAAATGAACCGCTCGGATCATCAAGTAAGACCCGTAGTGAGAGTATTATTCTACGTCGTGTGAGTGTCAAGATCGTCATGGGAGGATTTGCAGTCCATCACTCATCAGCATTCTCTACTCTCTCAGATTATGTTTGGAATGTTACTATTAATCATTTTTTGAATCTTGTTGGTTTTAGAATTTGTTTTGGTTCTTTTGGTCAAAACTCAACTTTCTCAGTTAATCTCAACTAAAAGAACTAAGAAAGTGAAATGACACTAATCATATACGGAGTATTCACTTTGCAATATACCAAGGGGTGTTTTGCCTTCATAGTTAGGTCAATTTTTTTCCCTATTCAAAATTTTCTTTTTCCTTCTATGTATGCAAGTGTCAACCTCCATATACACACACAAAAAAATGTAAATCCACAAACAAACTGATTCTACATGTCCAGACTTTTATAAACAAGTCAATCGCGAATCACGTGATACATGTAATCAAATATCGACAACTTTGTGTCCATCATTATGAGGGCCAGCACAATAGTAACAAGGAACATGAAGAATATCAAAAAAAAGTGGCCAAGAAGAGTCCTAACTTAATTACCCTCAAGAATATAGCCTTGCCCAGACGCGGAGAGGGCCATGCATGCATGGCAGTGGCGGCCATGGTTGCTGCGTTTCCTTCTTCTTCTTTTTAAAGTTTAGCGGAAAACAGAGGGGCTGTGAGGGACTTTCTTGAGTTAGTTTGCCGGAAAAGAGGTGTTTGGTGGGGAGATGTATGGCTAAGTTGTATTTCTTTTTATACAAGGAGCTGGGACTAGTTGCTCTGTGTAATTAAATCCGGCCAACCTGCTGATCATTCAATTATGAGATAGGTAGCTATGGAAGAAAGCATTTGCTAGAATTGGGGATTGGGGATGGTGTTGTGCAGTATGTGGTTTGTGCAGTACCGTGTTATGTGCCTCCGAGCCGTTGAATCGTGCATCTAACAGCTCGGATCTAATCTCGGTAATGAACGAATCTCGATTATTAGTTGCCAAAATGAGATCCGAGCCATCCACTACTACAATAAAGCATAACAATCACAGTTATTAACAGTGATAGT
>BPLS01023472.1:8718-26100 GCA_019656275.1 Rhododendron kiyosumense
TATATTGCCAAATGACTACACCTTTTGTTTCTGTAGACCACGGCATATTTGTATAAAGACCACATGGTTATATTTTACGGCAAGGGTGAAAAGTTAGGTGGTCATTTTCTGAAGACCAATACCAGGACCAAGTGCATATTGCCAAATGACTTTACTCTTTGTGTATGTAGACCACGTCTTTGTTGTATAAAGACCACATTGTACTTGCTCATCATACACCGTAGAATGGTAGTTGATATGCTCAACTCCATAGTACTGTCAGTACTCTCCCTGAGGAACTATGTACTGGTTATGTTTGTCAATATATATTGCTAGGGTCCATTTATGAGAATAATCAATGGCCTTCCCACCTTCCGTTTGGGCAGCTGGAATAGGGATGACTCACAATAAACAAGCCTTACCCCACAGTTTTGTAAAAAACAAATTGGTCTTTGTCATTCAAAGTTCTAGTCTGTGCAAAATAACTATGAGGTGAGACTTGTCATTGAGTTAGTCAAAATGTCATAATGTCAGTGATGAGTCCTTACTTTTATTTAATTTTTTGGGGTGTACACCTAAGAAATAAATTAGACTAATTGATTGCATATGTAACCCAGTACATACATGGTATGAATCTGTAATGTATAGTAGTAAATGATGTCTATGAACCCACAAACATTAACTAAAATCCAAACTTCACGTTCCTAACTTGTTTGTGCAGGGACCGAAAATTTACGGCATTGTAAACATTATTATATTGATTGATTGGTCGAGAGTGTGAATTAATTCTCCAAAGGAAGAGGCTTGAATTATTCACTTGGTCTTTGTACGTTGGAGAAAGTTCTTTGAGGTGGAATGGAAATAGGATCACCGGTACTTCCACAATTCTGAATGTCAACAAAAAAGACAACGATTGTAACGAAAACAAAATCTGGACATCTTGGCTTGATTGCACATGGCAACATTGTTTCCCATAAAATTTGCATCCACATGATCATCCACCACCTTCTGATATCGTACTTTAGAGTTGTAGTGGTTGCATAACTTTCTTATTGGTATGTAGGAATGGCAATTAGTTCCTATCCGTCCCCACCTCTGACCTCCCCGCTCGATCCGATAGGCAAATTGTGTGGGTATGGTATTTGCTTCTCCCGCCCCGGTTTAACCCAATCCTAACTTGATTATAGAGGAACAAATTTTGTTTTTTTTTCTCTTTTTTTTTACCTCTCATCAATCATAAATATCTTGTATTTGTTTTTCAAACCACTCTAACTAAAAATAAAAACTACTCCAATTTTTAACACCATCCCGAATTTCCATGCTCCTATATAGAATGAGGCGGGTTTGGAAGTCGCTAAATCTGACTCCGATTCGGCAATTGCAATCCCTATTGCTATGAATGTGAAGGAGTAAATGATATTGAATTTCCATTAAGTGTTTTCAGTCCTTTTAATGGACTATGTCATATAACTGGTAAATTTGAAATTGTTGTCAGAAAGGTAGAGGCTTGAATTAATTTGAAGGGAAAGACCAAGCCCTATTAATTGAATCGTCAATTGGTTTCAACCAACCCTCATAAAGGATAAGTCAGAAAACCAATGAGACTATTATTTTCTTCACCTATAAATTCAGGACACCTAACTCAGAACTCATCAAACAAAGCAATGCCTAGACAAGGAAATCCTCCAATCACCCACCACGACATTTCTACAAGTGCGCCGTTAGAGTTTGACATAACTCCACAGTTCAATGACGCGCACCTTATTACCTTGAATTACACTTTCAAGGAGCTGTACATGGTGCTACAAATTTCACCGGAATGGGGCGGAGACAGGTGGCATACGATGAAAATGGAGACCCGAAAGTCAAAGGAGGAAGCCGATGCTGATGTCCGCTCAATGCTCCAGTGGGGAAATGATGCCACCTTGCCTGACTTTCCAAACAAACCTAGTATGCAAATAATGGTATGGGAATGTTGTGGACACACTGTCAAGGAAATCATTCGCACGGTTCGTGCATTTGCATGTGTTCACGACCCAGACATTGTTGTGCTTGTAGGGGCGCCCAACATTGAACAGCACCACAAGAAGTTTGGTCCTTCCGCTGACATGCTATTCACCAACGTTCACTCCATGGGTGGCGGAGTACTTGGAGATATTTTGGTCGCATACAAGAGCTACATGTTTGAAATGGAGCCTAATTGGCATGATGGCAATGGGTTCGATGCTGTTATCAGTCACAGAGCGTACAACTGGTTCATCACCCAAGACCTATCTTTACGTTGAAAAAAACTGAACTTCTTTGGAAGACTCATGTCTACTTAGGTGGAGGTTATGTTAAATTGTTGTACCTTGTTGTACCCCTTAACCGTCATGCTTCTCAATTGAATATTACTCATGTTTAGTCATATTTTTAATAGTTACTAGTAGTCATGTTTAGTCCTTAGCAGTTGGAACCTTACCATTTGTCAATGGACTACACTTTTTGGATAAACCACCGTCAAATAGGATAACATACTAAGCCATAATAATGCCTCAGGGGAGAAAACAAAAAATAATACACAAACTACTTACACTAAATATGTCTTTGTCAAGTGAAGTGTGAAAAGTTAGTTGGTGTACCCGGTTCTTGAATAAAGTACCCGGTTCTCTGAACCCTTTGGGATGAACACAACTTGCTGAACAACCTACGTAACATTACCTTCATAATCTCCCACGAGGAAGTTAGTACTGGGAGAAGAGTGAAGAACAGCCATGGTAAGAGGTAAGATTAGACATGGAAGTTGCAGCCAATCCACCAACAATAACTTCTCTCGCTGATATAGAATGAGCCATATGTTGATAGGGGTCTAGTCCATAAAACATGCAGCTTCTAACCATCCCAAATTCCATTGACGGGTAGTTACCATGAATAGGATACTATAACTGGAAGAGAGAAGCCATGTCCTCAACTAAGGCCTTTGTCTACAAATTTAAGCTATGCTCGAAAGTTGAAGGCCCAAGGAGTCACTGTTGGATGACGATGTGTGGGGTTGAAGGATGGCAATTAAGACTACGGACATGCCAAACAAAATCTGATGACACAGCACGCATTCTTTCTGGATGGAAAAAATCACCAAGAGCTATAGTGGCAACAGGACATGAAACTTTGCTTCCTGATACTAGATAATCACGAGAAGTATGTTTATACGTCATAAACGCAACTTGGCTTACATAGTCTAACTTATGAGAGCTTAAAATTTGGAGATGATACAAATCAAATTTAGCCTAAACAGGTAATTCCAGTATGAATCTGACTTAAAGGCATCAACAAATCATTTCGGATTTTTCTTAATGGCATCAACAACCTCGGGATTAATGGTGTGTCACCTGTTTGTGGTAATTGAATCTGACTTAAAGATGCAAAGTCATGGTCAAAGGCTCGAATTAGACCGGACCGGAATGCATTTTTTACAAAAATAGTAAGTGATTGAACCAACTATTAGAAGACCTTCAAAACTCACGACTCCAAGACACAACCTCAAAACAGTTATGGTTGTACTTTAGCCCAACATATGCAACAAAGTATGAGGACTTTTACCATCAATCAATCAACTGAAACCCACAGTCGACCCTGTCGTAACAAAACTATTAAGGAATCGTTTACAACTACCCACATGTACGTGTATAGGTGTCCACCAATAAGAAATCATCAAGGAGATTAAATTAGTCTTTCAATCACATTGGGCTCCCCAGTTGCACAACTTAGAAAAAATGATGCCTTCACATCGTCAAAATACTGAAGTATTAACAAAACAAAGAGGTTATACCAGACAATATGTATTGACAGAGAAAAAGGAATTTCACTTTGTTTTCTTTTTACATATCCCTCCAAGGATAAACGCTAGATACAAAATTCATACCTACTATAAACTGAATACCAGTGAAAGGCAGCTACAAAGAATCACCAATTTCTAGCACCATGCAGCCCAAGTCTGCAGTAGCAATCTAAGCAAAACAGCACCTACTATCATGCACAGCAATCAAGCCAATGGTCCACCCATGAACTAACCAACCCCACAACCACCCACATATCTTCACAACTTTCATTATCTGTCTCCATTATATCAGACTACTCATCAACCTATCTTCAACACCCCTTAACTGTACCCACAATCCAGCAACTACTATCATATGGCCACAGCAATCACTAAATGTCCTACTAAAGTTCAAATTCATACACCAATTTACTCTCTGATCTACAGTATAAAATTCCAACAAAAAACAGTGCATAAGAACTCATTTTTCTGGTAATGCAGTTCCATATTACAAATGCTTCAGCTTCCGTTTCACCCAATAAAATTTATTTGGACATCTGCAGTACATCATCGCGCCTCTTGTTGTGGGGGGATAATATAAACCGTACGAGCAGCCTCATTAGCATTTCAATACCCATGTTAGCCTGTATAGTAGAACAATTGTAAATATCGTACACAAATTTGTCATGTGCATATGCTATGTAGCACGGACACTACTTCAGAGCTCACGTACCGGTATCGGACAATTTTCGGACACCGACACTCCCGGACACTCCCCGGACACGTGTCCGACACTTCTCCCGGAGTGTCAATTTTTTTCCCCAATATTTTGGGTCCGACACTTTTCGGATACTTTCAAGAGACTTTAGAGACACTTTGGGGGTAAAAATGCAATTATGAGGACTTTTAAATTTGATCAAAGTGTACACTTTAGGGACAGTTCGGGGGACCATTTAGGGATACTCTCTTTGTTTTATTGTGTTCGGGATTTCCTTCTATCTCTGTACTGAGTCACCACCTAACAATCTCGTTATAATACTATTAAACTTTTATGTCATTTGAAATATATTTCATAATTTATATATGTATATATAACGTGTCCAATTTCAGGTGTCGTGTCCCCCATTTCTTGAAAATTTGCGTGTCAAGGTGTGGGTGTCGTGTTGGGTCGGTGTCCCGTGTCCGTGCTACATAGCTGCATATGGTTGATGAATAAGTGGTCGGGTAGTAATTACCTCTAGGTCGCGTGTGTTCATCCGTCCCCCAGTCCAGTGCTCCATAAACCTTAACGTATAAAACCCACAATCGAATCTGCACCCATATAAGTGTGTCCCATTCATTATTATGCGGCCAATGTTTATGGAAATAAGAGATGGTGTAGGCACTCACACGTTCTTTTGCTGTGGAACAGTTGGGTGGTGGATAATCCAATCCTTCCATGGATAATCCATTGTCCTTGTCCGCTTCAAAACGTTAAATAGCGCCGAGACCTGACACCAACCCAAAAAAATATCCATTACAAAGTCACACTTAAGCTCAGTTAGCGTGCCACAAAGGTTAAAACCATTGCACCACATACAAACACAAACATTGTGCTTACCACTTCAGCAATAGCTACGGTCTTCTCCCTTGTTTTTAAGTTCAACGAATCAAGGACATCGATACGCTTCTCAACAAGGTTTATAACAAGACAAAACCAGTGCTCACTCGTTACCAACAAAATCGGCAGAAAAAGCTGCATCCACAATTATTTGTAAATCAGTAAAGGACCCAATCATGGGAATTAACATTACAATTTTATAAACATAAATATATAAAATTTAAGACTTGCCAAACTGCACATCGCGACATCATATCCAATAATGTCTGGATCAACTCTTTCGTTCAACACATTCTGGTTCTTTAACTTTTGCATACTTTGCAAATTGGCCTACAAAGGATGGAAACATTGTATAAAATTCCACAAAAGTTAGTAAATGAAGAAGTTCATAACTTTGACCTAAGGTATCCATTTTAAAATACCACAAATGTGCTTGAGAACATGTGCCGTGTGGGAATGGGGACTCGTGGTTTTTTTGGATACTTATCTCGTTCCTCTTTTATCAACCACACAATCATGGCATCCATTACCTGATAAACAATGGGAGGAAATTAAAAATTGGACATGACGACATGTAATATGAATAAATGTGTAACAAAACAACAAGTTTCACTTGGTGGGCAGGACATGGCATGGGGTATGGAATATATCCGGTACACAGGTAGGTAGGGGGTCATGTATCTCATGCTAGATTAATTGTATTATGGTCTTGAGCGATGGACCTATTTGAAGTGGCTCTTCTTTTACCGAACAAGCCTACGTATGTAGAAGGGATAATTTTACTTCCGCCCCTACGTACTATCAAGTGGGGGGTAGGTCATGGTGGAAAAGTTTAAGACACCTTTCCATTTTAAGTACAAAATTTTACAAGTACTATATTAATTACCAAATTTGACATGGCACCCCGTTGTTTGAACACATTCCGTAAATCAATCCGCGCTGGGTTGAAGGTCATGCCATCCATACAAACAAGACCCGTCCTGCAAGTACGAAAATACATCTCATTAGTTACTTATACCTTTATGACCGAATACATAAACACGGGAGATAGCTTTTAATACAATGTACAAGTTAGTAGTCATACATTTCTTCCTTTTTCCGAGCTGGTTTCATAACATATTCAATTACTTGATTTTCTTCTTTGGTGAACTTAGAATCTTTGACCTCGGGTTCAGCCACATATGGCGTCCTTGTAGCTTTGCTTGCTTTGACCGTCCTATTACCCCGTTTTTTTGATGGGCGCGTCAAAGCGCGGTCTTGTACAACTCCTTCATCCACATGTACGTCAACCTCAACTTGTGCACCTTCTATGGCAACTTTCCCTTGGTTTTCCACAACTTCTTGTTGCACTTGTACTTGTTCGCCCATGTTGATTGTGTGTAGGTCAATTCCCACCACCGTCTGACTTCCACAAGCCACAATCATGGAGCTGTGTACAACATCATCCATTGTGTGCTCAGGGGTGTAGAATGGCATGTCACGGGCATTCTGAAAATTGCCAATATCGGATATCATATCCTCATCCATTTCATCCTCGGCAACCCTTTTCCCTGCCTTGTTCGGAGTAGTAGTGGAACTTGATGGAATTTCTTGACAAGCATCATCATCCAACGGACTGTCCATCCCACTGACATCCTTCCCTTTTGAGGGTATTTTTTCAGTTGTGGCAGAATCATGAGCCATCAAGGCAGCATCCATGATGATGATATGTTGCAATTGTTCAAGATATGATTTCTGCAAAGTATGATGAGCCTTTTGCGACTCCTATAAACATAAGGTCAAGTAAATGTTATAAATGGACATGAGATAAATGGTTGGTAAAAAATGGTGCATTGGACATAAGAAAATGAGGTTTTCTCACCGGATGCAGTAAACGAGGCTGAGGAAATTGGGTGAAAAGCGGATCTACCAACTCTAAATTCTCCTCCTTGGAGATTCGTTCCATTATAAGATTTGTTGTCCAAGACTGAATTAGCGGAACACCATCAACACCAACATTCATTCCCATCTCCTCTTTGTCGAAGTATATAAGCTGCAAAGGAAAAATTACATTTCTATCATAACTGATTTTACAAAGTTGGTAAAAATTAATGTTCAAGAAGAGAATGGCAAGTACATTACCATCAATAGCAACACACAACCAGAAACTCCAGGGGCATCCTTTCTATTATCAACGTCCTTCACATCTCTCTTCTTGAACTTCGTTATTTCCTTGACCAACCAATCCAACACAAACTGTGGCCATGCATATGACGAAATGTTCGTTAAATCATACACCGCCGGATAAAACTTTGTGGAGGCCACATCCTTTGTTGTTGGACACAACAAAGAAGACAAGACAAACAAGACATACGAAGTCTGGAACGTTGCATTTGCTACCCCGGACTTAAATATTGCCTTCATCATTCCAAAGGTTACCCCTCTCTTCAATTCTTTGTCCCCTACAGCGAACATGGCCCGAATGTGTTCAAAGTGGTAATTTTCACAAGTAGTCGGAACAGGTACGGTTCCTAGGGGTAGCCCTAATGCCTTTGCAACATCAGCAGGTGTGATTGAATAGACTTTCATCCTCCCAAATTCTATGGTGGAGTTCATAGGGTTGAAGTTGTGAACCAATTTTGAAATGAACTCCCGTTTAAGAATTTCACATTGTAGAGTGAGCATCGAACCAAAACCAACATTTTCAACAGCTGTTCTTTGATCGTTGTTTAATGATGCATTTAGTTTCACCAAAGCCTTTGGTGAACACCTACTCCGAAATACAGGCTGCACATGCAAATAATAAAACCATACATAAATGGTTGGATATTTAATACGACCATGATTCTGACAGCAATAATATTTTCAACATTATAATTAACTATATAAAAAACCATAAGTGCAAAGCCATACCAACGCATGCGTCTTGTTCTTTACGGGGCCATTATCCTTTGTGTGGGCCTTTCTTTGGTTGGCTAGGTCCAAGAATGGTTTTCTCTCAACTTCAGACATATTGTTCCATAGTACGGCAGCTACGCTGCTATGCTGCATAGTTCACAAGATGATTGACAGCCAAAACATGAGACACGTACTCAAAATTAAATAATACCTTCAAGAAGAACATTAAAATTGACAAAGTTTACGAGTTAGAGTTACAATTGCAATAATTCTAACCTTTGATACAAAAAACCTCTGACCGGTCTCAGCCGTTCTTGCTTTTTTTAAATAGTCGTCACTGCATTTAAAATCATACAATATTTTGTTAAGCTAAATACAAGTTGGAATTGTACACATTATCCAGTTAACTACATCGGAGGTAAACATACGTACAGGAATATTAAATAAGGATTGCTAGTGGTACTTTCCATAGGTGCGTTCGTATCACTAGTACTCCCTATTTCAGTTCGCCGTCGCTTCTGTCCTGTTTTCATCCTTCAATTTCAAAAAGTAACAGCAAGTGTAAGGAATTCAGAACCAATAGTGGCAATAAATTCGAAAGTAGACTATACAAACCAGCCATAACACACTGCTTTTAATAGCCCTAAGATGAGAAAATCGTTATTGCACATGAAAAAGACTGTTATAGGACCAAATGCCATGCACGTAAGAATAGGCCGCAACAGATAATGAGTGGTCCAGTTTGGGTGGTATGCTTGGAGGGAATATCAACAGGGGGATATTTTCGCATAATAAAGCATGAAGACACAAAACCTTTGCAACACAAAACCCAAGAACACAACTACATACACCGAAAAACACACACATTGAACACTGTTATAGAGCAAACAGCAGCAGACTAAACAACCATAGGAAAAGGCAGCAAGAAACACCATCTTGACATGAAAAACAGTTGCCATAACAGAAAATCAACAGCAAAACAGCAACAGCAGCAGCCGTAGCAAACAGCAGCAACAACAACAAAACAGCAGCAGCAATTACAGTGCTCTATGATGCCTTCACATCCAAAGCTGGATGCTCTATGACATTGCAGACACAGCAGCAGAAACAGAGCAGCATATATACAGAACAATGCAGCTTACAGATTCATCGTAACAGCGAACAATGTGGTTTTGCAGCAGAAAAAAAACATGACTCTTGTTGCAAATACAATCAAGACTGAAGCGGTTTGTAGTACGAACTAAGCCACTTCAAGGCACACCCTTAGGACACGCCCATTGGAAAATGCATCATACCAAAACAGCAAGACACATCTTCAGGAACAAATGAATGCAGAATAACCAAATCTGCAGCAGCGATCTGAAGTACGTTTATGAGGTGAGAGAGCCAAGAAGCAAGGGACAATGCCCTCAAGTAGGTCCAAAAGAATAAAATGTACCTTACACAATAATTGATGTAAAACAGTAAACCATACTGTTTTCAGATCCTATTTCAGTATGGACTTGCTAAATGGATTATCTTAGCTGCTACAAAAACCAATTGCTGCTACATCTTTGGGATTGGCTACTAAGTTTTTGGGGGTTTAACCAACAGTTATGATGTATAAGAATACATACGTCATATTGAAGAACATTATTGGCTTGAGGATTTCATAAAGAATAAGCAAAAGGGGGACCACAAACAAAAGATCACGATATCGTATAATTAAATTAGGGGCATTTTTTGAGCTATTAATTACTCTAATCAAACATGCAACCATAATATCACAAAAAAGACTAAACAAAGTAAAGGCCAAATTCCCAAACACAACAAACCCGATTGAAAAGAAAAAATGTCCACACTCCCAAACAAACTTAAACTACTTTATAAAGTTTAGTCATGTGGGTAAGTGTAAAATATAAATAATCAAGTCAAACAAGACAAGGAAAAAAAAAAAAGGGAAATTATAACTTGCATCAAAGTCCACGAAAAACTTAAAAGTACAATATGACTACACCTTGTACTGAGGCATAGCATGCAAAGCCCTAGCTAACATGACATTAATGGGATGAATGAAACAAATAACAAAACCCCAATGATCTTCTTGTGTTTTCTACGCAAAAGGTACTAAATATTAAGCCCTGGCATGTATTTGGGCAAGTATCAAGGAATATTAAGCCCTAATCGATAGGATCGACAAGCTCAGTTAAGCTTTGCACATTCAAATAATTGTGGATAAAAGGAACCTGAGGAGTACGTAGAATGGTTTTTTGTTTCCACATTACTCTTTGGGTCCAAGTAATCTACCCAAGTAATTAATCCTGTAAGTTTTAATCTTAAGAACATCAGAGCTGATAGATCTCCATAATTTGAACTATCCCTTTAGGAATACTGAACCCAAGGGTTTAATTAGAACACAATATTATTTCAAATGACGATAAATCTCCTTTTAATTTCCTCTTCTAAAAGATATTTCGACAGTATGCATGTATTAGTAGTGCATATATCATCATCATCATCATCATCATCATGTAGGCAGTGTGATAAGTACTACTAAATAAGAGCAAGACTACGCCCATCAACTCACAACTCGGTGAAAACGCTATAAAGAAATGCTGAAATAGGCCTTATTTGTTGTAGTGTCCCTACCGGTAGGACACAACCTCCTACCTACCGGGAGAAGACCAGAATTTCACAAAAATAGACACTACTAGACAGCATTTCTACCGATAGGGCCATAACTCCTACCGGTAGGAATTCAGTTTCAGCGTACGATTGCTAGTTTCGATAGATTTCTCCCAACAACAAACACGGACGTTTAAACATTCCTAAACACATCAAACCAACTCATAAACATATAAAGGAGGAGAGAAATCCCTACATGTCAAATTGGCAAAGGTAATCATCCACATTAGACTATATCCAATTAAACAACGTGAATTTAAGGACAGGAACGAGTAAATTTGATTGAAAAATCATAACTCTTTCATCAGAGGGATTGCATGACTACAAGTCCTACGCTCAGTAAAAATTCCAGGTTCAAAAACAAGAGGATAATAACCCAACAATCAAAGGAAAAACAGATTCGCAACCATTTTCGCCGTAGTCGACCAACCATGCTTTAGAAATTCAAAAAAAAATGTATACAATGTATACTTAACCAAATCATTTGATTCCAACGCCAATCCCTTCGTAACTTAAATGTGCAGCTCATGTAAAAGACCCAAAGCGACCGAAAATGTTCATCATGCCCAGAAAAATAAAAGAAGACAGCCACAAACAGATTCGCGCATCCAGTGAACAGCCAGTATTCAAAAATTCATAACTACTTGTGTGATTATTGGTTTTTCATGATCTTGGTACCAAAATCTTTGTATTGAAACGTACATTAACTGTTATGAAGACACCAAAAATTGATTCCTGCCAGAAGGCCTCCCAAAAGACAGAATTCCAGAACCCACGAAATTTTCAGCATATACCAGATTCATTCAAGACTCAAAATAAATGATCAATCTTGATTAATGTACATCAAACTAACACTTAAACATGTAAAGAAGTCAGGAGATCCCTACCTCGAAGGTTGAAATTAAAACCCCAAGAATGTGCAGTAACTTGGTAAGAAATCAGGAAGTGAGTAAGTGTATTGGCATGAGAAGATGTGCTAACTTTTTTCCTTCATATTAGACTAATTCAAAGGTAAAAAGTATGTCCAACAAGATTGCAATGCTACCGGTGGTTTGATATAGGGACATTGCATTATTGGTCAAGAGCAACTTATTATTAATTTGCTCCCGGTGGATTGGTTGTTCTAACTTCGTTGATTGGTGGATATTGTTGTTTTACATTTGCCATCACTCTAGAGGTGGTTATATATGGAAATTGCCAATTTGTGCTTTCTTGTAGGGTAAAGATTGCTATCCTTACAAAAAATATACAAAGTTGTTTGACAAGTAATGGAATGGCCTGTACAATGGAAATTCATGAAGGTCTTAAAGGCCCTTTATATTCAGTTTGTTACTCAGGATTAATATTTTCAACTATTTTTGTGTGCCTCTGGTCATTAGATTTGTTAAATCCTCAACCCCATCCCTCCTTTTGTAAAAAATAGGTACTGTATTGATAAAGGGTGATAACCATCGAATATTGTAGATATTTGGTGCATCTATTCTAGGGTTATGTTCTTTTATTTCGCGTTTTCTTTAGTGTTAATGGTAATTTGGCACGTAAGGTGTTTTCTTAAGTGTTTCATGTTAACCGGCGGAATATGCCGCTTTTTTGTCACCAAAATCGACCCATGAGTGTGCCCAAGCGCCGGAGGCCATGCGAAACACGGCCGGCAAGACTTTGGAGGCATTCGGAGGACCGTCGGGTTGTGAAGGGATCGTCAGGTGAAGAGTAGAAGGCCAAAAGCTGGGATTCTGGAGGAATCAACGTGGTATTGATACAAGCATTTCTCCCGTATCGATATTGGTGCAACACAGAGGGATTGAAGAAAACGTCAAAAGATTGATGTATCGATACAATCATTTTGATTTTATTATACGGTGACCTTTTTATGGAAATTTTTTCTAATTTTTTTACTTTTCACTTATGGAATACTTTCTACTTTCAGTATGTTTTTAGGTATTTGTGGAGAGAGAAGTAGACATGTATAGGTACCCTTCTCTCGGCTCCCTCTCATTACGTACACCTTTATGCTTTAAGTCTTTCTTTCTTCTTCTCTAAGTTTGCTTCCATAGCGGACTTGCTTTTTCAAGTGTAATCTCCTAAAAACACCTTAAGGTAATGGTTGTGTCGGTTCCAAATGAACTGATGCAATGGTTCGGAATCACGCACTAGTTCACACGAATAGTCACACCCAATTTCTTTCACATCTTAAAATGGTTTTACCAAATGACTGCACAAAATCTTTCTAACAAACCATTTTTCTAACAAGTTTCCACACCGAACCAACAACAAATTTCTCTGTTCTAAATGCCGGCCGCCTTGGCGCATGGAGGTGCCCTGCCGCCATGCCAATAGCCCTTGGCGTTTGATTTGGTGCGCAGGAGGTTTGGCGGGGTTTGGCGGCCGCCTAGGCGGCCTTCGCGGTCTTGGAGCTTGGCGGTCTTGGCGGCCGCCTAGGCGTCCTTGGCAGTGGTGTCGGCGTCTTTGGAGGCCTAACAAATATATATATATATAAGTAATACAACGGAGGTGAGCGAAGCCTTACTACTTATTGTCTTATTCAACTTATTTTCTAGTTGCTACTACTTAATTTCATTTGGGTTTGAAGGGTGAAGTTTGAATTTGCCTTATGGATAGATGGAATATAGTTTGATTGGATAATGGTTTGTTAAAAAAAAAAAATTTCCGCCGAATTGCTTGGAGCCGCCTAGGCGGCTTCGCGCTTGGAGGTGGGTCTCCGCCCTACTAGCGCCAAGCGCCATTTAGAACATTGACAAATTTCAACACCGAACCAACAAAGTAACAATGAAGAGAATATTTTTAGAACCCATTATGTGCAAGGATAGGACACAATATTATGTATTGAGGGATTTCACTTACACCAATAGAAACGGAAAACACATGAAAGAAGAATTCAAGCAAATACATAACTGCATACGTACAAAAAAAAAACGTAACTGCGGAAACTAAATCCATAAATTTCAAGCCCTTGACCCAGTTACTTCAATCTACATTAACGTTATTCGAAAAACCCTAATCCATAGAAAAGTTACCTGACGAAGCATGGATGATTGAAACGTTCAAAGCGTGGATGATTGAAACGGATTCGAAGTTAGGTCTCCGACAGAATGAGGAAATCGGGGAACAAGGTCGGGTGTCGAGTACGAGGCAATCTTGAATAATTTGGAGAGCACACAGAAGAAGAGCCAGCAAACCGTAGTGTGAGGGAGATGAGACTTCTCAACAGATTACGTACCAATGGAGAGGGAGAGAGAAAGGGAAAAAGGGGTTTTGGGTTGAATGACGTCTTAATGAGAGGGCAAATAAGCCTGTGGCCCTCCTCCTGCCAGTAATTTTCCCTTAAAGATTGTGTTTTGTATGACTCTGGTTTCCTCTTCTACTTGAAGATTGTATTTTTCTATATTGAAACTTGCATGCTTGTTAGTTCTTACGAGATATACGACTATGTTATTTGTTGCTGTCACCCACAGATTGACTTACGAGATAAACCTGCACTTGAGAAGGTTTTTGCATGTACGAAGCAAGGTTTTGCATTTGTTAAAGTACCAATCAATTCAGTTAAATGTCTATCCTTGTATATCCTACCATGTTATCTCTCATCCAGTGATTGTACATTAGGTTCCTTCATATTCTTCACCAATTCGTAAGTGGAATAGTCTTCTCAACATTAGAACTTCGAACCAGTATGATCTGATGAGTGATATATGTACCTTTCAATCTCCACCATTATCTCTTTAAATTTTGGATAGGCTAGAAGGTTCAGACCTATTTTTGCGTAATTTGTCAAAAAATCATGTTAACATAGTCGTCATAAATTATTTGTTTTATATGTTGCCTATGAAATTGAGGTTTTTTAAAGATGGCAGGGAACATAACATACAATGGACATGATCTAAAGGAGTTTGTTCCCTAGAGGACGTCTGCTTATGTTAGCCAGCAGGACTGGCATATGGCAGAGATGACAGAGATGGGTATGATTTCTCGGGAGGTTGTCAAGGTGTTGGATTTAAGCACAGTACGTAATGGAAGATCTTGTTGTAGAACATGATCTCTTAACTATGCATTTTGTTTTATTTGGTTGCTGATATTGCAACCACTTATTACAATGTTAAATCTGAAACACGAAAATACTGTCACAGATATGCTTATGGAGCTTTTGAAAAGAAAGAATGAAAACAGGACGATACATGATGAAGATCTTCATATATTTATTAAGGTGCGGTACTTTCTATCATGCGGTTGTGCACTTTAGGCGTGTTTAAAGAGTTGGTCTTCATTGGGATAAGAAAATGATTGTTTTCCCTCTTTAGGCTTTAGCCCTTGGAGAGCAAAAGATAAGTCTGGTTGTGGAGTACATTATGAACTTATTGTTTGGATTCTTAGGAGTTGTGCATCAGTTGCATAAAAGAATGCATATTACTTCATAATTCTACCTTGAAAGCCATTAAACTCACATTGGGAGTATTTGCTTATACCATGTGGGGTTTCCAGAGATATAGGGGAGCAGAAACCACTAATGGTCTGATTTGTTTTATGCAATAGCTTGAGTTCAGGAACAATCGGTACGCAAAATCATCATCCACCTAAGCATGACCTAAAACAAGAAACACCTTGCCGACACTAGATGACTACCAATAATCCAAAAAGCAGCCTAGACAACAGTGACCAAACCTTGGAATGTAGAATATAAATGTGTAACCCAAAGCATTGCAGGGATGTGAATACAACAACTGCAAGGATTGTGTAGTAACAGTCAATAAAATGTGGAGGTTACTGATCTCAACTATCTAATGAGAGTTTTTTTTTGCCTCGGGGCACTGCCATTGGCCCTCTTGCCGCGTACACATTGGCTTGGGGTTTAGTGCTTAGTATTCGATCTCACGTCAACATGTTGTGTTGAAGGGGCATAGAGCAACATGTGGCGGTGCCCAAGGGCACTGAATAATTTTTCTGTATCAGTTAGCCGTTGTTTATTTTTTATGACCCTCTATTAGGCCTAATTACACCAATATAACAACTATATCTTCACGTGGATTTTTGAAGACTTGTTGCAAAGCAAAAGAGCCTTTATCCTACCAAATAATCAACCGTCATGCAAAAGATGCATAATACATATCCTTACATGTTTTTTCCATTTAGTCATTTCATAAAACAACTGGGCTGCGTTTTCTTTGTAAGGATGTCGACAAATCCTCCAAAAAGGTGATTACCTCCGGCCGTGTACATTAATTGGTCGGGGAGGTACAGATGAAAGAATATTCAAAAAGAATGAACCAAGTTTGAGTTACCTGATGGAAATTCTTCCGGTTCTCTTGCCTTTAAAACAAATTGGCAACCCGAGCACTTCAAATTCTAGGGCATCTGTAGAAAACAAAAAGGAGGAAACATTTGCGTACATTTAAAAGTAGTATAGATAACATGAGTACACATGCAAGAACATTACTACACTGATCTCAATTTGTAGAAGGCCAAATTATGAAGTTTCTCTTCATCTACTTATTAATTAGAATCAAGTTTACTGAAAGAAGACAAAGAAGAAAACAATACAAAAAATTAGCTCCATTAAAAACTAGGGCATAAGCCATAAGGGAACAAGTATAAGATTAAACAAATATTAAACAAGCTCAACATGTTGAGAATAGCAATCAATCCGAAAATTTGTTGGGACCCAAAACAAACACAGATTACCATAATCATAGACAACAATTTAAATAACCTAATGAATAAATTCGTTGTCCAACTAGGGGAAATCCATATAGAAAACTGATAAACCCATTGTCGACTAAATTAAGGTATTCTAGTTAAGCTATTGTTTCTTCGAAAGCGTGAGGTCACTTGATGTTCTAATACATTGTTTGAGGGGTATCAAAATCCACTGGTAGCACCAATTCATTCAAGTACAAAGGCAGCCCACAAACGCTTTGACTATGCCTTTTTCACGCTTTCTAATTAGTAGTAAACAAATGGACAAAAGAAAACTTTTCTACTTTGCAAGAAACTGAAACGGGAAAACCAAACCAACAAAATATTCCTCCAAGCCTGTAAATAGAGACAAGGAGGAAGCATACCAGAGGGGGAAGAGAGAGAGAGAGAGCTCTCAACCAAATCGGACAGGCGTGGGTCGATAGTGCCGCTCTGTATGAAAAGGAGGGAAATTTCGTCACCAGGAATTTCGTCATTAAATATCATTTTTGTTGTAGTGAGTAATTTTGGGTCTTGGCAAGAACCCAATTTTAATAATTTCGGTTTCTTAGCAACAAGTACATTATGTCCAATACAAAAAATAAACAACCATACACTTTGCATTAGTCGGCTCGTGAACATCCTTTTAGCATAGATGCGAACGAGATATCATTATGGTGTAGTGCATTAGATCAAAAACTATAACATGCATTGCCCAAGAAGTACTCCCAGCTTCTTTCCCTATGTTCTTACCAGCCTCTCCACTTTAAATCCGCAGCCC
>BPLS01023473.1:0-41207 GCA_019656275.1 Rhododendron kiyosumense
TTGTGGAGAGTCAGACTACCCGTGAACATGGTATCTGTTGGTCTCTTTCCTGTGACTATCTCCAATAATAGAATACCAAAACTGTACAAATCACCCAATGTTGATACTTGATTTCCCATGCCATACTCTACAATTCATCCATCATATAGATAAAAAAAATATTACAAATTAATCTGCTTGATAATTAGCCTCTCAAGGAATAGTAAAGAAACTAGCAAAGTCCACTTTGACCCCCTGTGGTTATCGTCATGTGCAGATACCCCCCTCATGATTCAAAACCGACCACATAATCTACTTGTGGTTTTGAAAATGTGCGGATAGACCCCCTGCCGTCATATTTTCCATCCAAATTAACAGACACAACATTAAAAGACCAATATCCCTCATCATGTCACTTGATTCTTCTTCTTTTTTAATTCTAACCACACCATCCCTTATATCAAAAATTGAATCCAAATCGTTGATATGGTAAATTTTGACAAGTACTACATCTATGCCAAAATTCAAGTCAATCAAAAAAAGAAAAACTCATGGTCAAATCGATTTTGTTATGAAATTAAAATTTCAAATTTGAATTTACTAAAAATTAGATCACTGGGTTATTGATGTCCGATCGAGATGATTTTTTACAGAGATACTCTATTCTTTATTTAATACATTATGAACGATTCAGATTACATTCTAGAGGCATGTGAGATACACCTCCGTTAATATGGATGAAAAACATGAAGGCAAGGGGTCAAACCGCACATTTTCAAAACCACAGGTAGGTTATGTGATCAATTTTAAACCATGAGTGGGGTATCCGCACATGACGATAACCACAGGGGGTGAAAGTGGACTTTGCTCTAAAGAAACATCAACAAACATCTCTTCTTTGCTGGAATAACGACATTTGGTTCTGCTTGTGTCATCTGAAATGCCTAATTTGAATTAGGCTGATTGGTTGACTTCGATTTTGTTTGGGTAAATGTATATTCCATTGAAAATCCTTAACCAAACATATAACAAAAGCCAAGGGTTATACCTGTCCATACAAGAAGGAACCCTTAATTATCAGAGCATCAAACCATAGCCCCTTAATTATCAGGTTCGGTTTGGTCTGTGGTACTCACGTAATAAAGAAATTAAAAAGTCTATCTCCATTGCGATATTTTCTGGAAAAAGAAAGATAGTAGCAGAAACCTAGGTAGACACTAGACAGTTTTTTTTCAATGCTGGTTAATACTACCAAATAAAAAACGTGGGTGCGTCTTGTAAAGAAACCAACAAAGTTAAGAAGATACAATTGTTAATTATTTATTTTTTAGGCTAATGTGTCTTGGCAATAATAATGAAGTTAAGAAGAAACAATCTAGAAACTTAAAGCTTTCTGCCTAACTCAACTGCATGTAATACTTTTGAAAGCAAGATGATGCAGTGAGGTGTGAAACATAAGAACCAACAGCTTTATTTCTGTGTATGGGTTACCCGACTCAAAGGAGAGAAGTGAATTGAATCTAAAAACCGTTGGAAGTGAAGGAGAAATGAAACACAAAATGAGTCTAAAAGGGGTACAACTACCTGGAGCTGCATAACCGGATGACCCCCGTAAGCCAATAGAACTTGATTGATTTGCAGAAGAAATATGTGTCTCATCTACAAGGAATCTTGCTAACCCAAAATCACCGACATGTCCAACCATATCATCGTCAAGAAGAACGTTGCTTGGTTTCAAGTCACAGTGAACTATTGGTTCCGAGCAATGGTGGTGAAGATAAAAAAGTGCAGAAGCGACGTCAAATGCAATATTTAACCTCTGTAGAAGGTTTAAACTCTGTGACTTGTCGTGAGCATCATCTTCTTTCTCATTTGGATGCAACCACTCCTCTAGACTTCCATTGACCATGAATTTGTAAACCAGAGCTTTGAAATCATCACCTTTATAGTCAACGCTTGAACATGCCGTGATGACATTTACAAGATTCCGATGCCTGATGCTCCTTAAGGCCTTACACTCAGCAATGAAACTCTTGGCAGCTCCCCGGAATTGAAGGTTTAATACCTTCACGGCAACTAGCTTTTCACCTTGATCAAGATCAAGAATTCCTTTATACACCGAACCAAAACTACCTATGCCGATTAGATTGGTTGGAGAGAACCCATTGGTTGCTTTAACTAGACTCCCATAGGACAACTTAGCAAATGAGTGGCCAAAAAAGTTAAAAGATGGTACATCTGTTCTCTTCTTAAACCAACGAAGATGCACGAAATACATCATCACAAATAGACATACAAGCCCAAAAGACGATGGGAGTAACACTTTCACGACTCGACTAAATTTCTTCCTTGCGAATCCCTTGGATTGGCAACTATGAAGTTGTAAATCAGGTATACCACCGCAAAGTTTCTTGTTTCCCTCAAGTGAAATAGCTATTGCAATCGTAAATATGCCTTTTTTTGGTACTGGTCCCTCAAAATCATTGAATGATATATTTAATATCTGCAATAAGAGAAAACTCTCTAAATAGTCTGGTATGTTTCCTGAGAAATCATTCATAGAAATGTCTAGTACCTCCAAGCCTCTCAATTGACTCAAAGTTGATGGAAGGATTCCCGAGAACTTGTTGCCCTTCAAACTAAGTAATACCAATTTCACACAGCTACCAAGGGTGCTTGGAATATTACCAACCAACATATTCCCATCAATATCTAGTATTTCAAGATTTTTTAAAACCCCGATTTCAACAGGGACGACACCTGTCAAGTTGTTATGAGATAGGTCTAGACTTATTAGAGATGAGAGACTAACAACTTGTTTGGGTATGGTGCCATTAAGACTGTTTTTGGCGAGTGCAAGCTCTAGCAACATCTTGCATTTGCTCATACTCAACGGGATGCTTCCATGAAGATCATTTTCGGACAGATCGAGATATAGTAACCTGGATAAGTTTCCGAAAGACGACGGGATGTCACCATAGAATCTATTTCCATCGAGATACAACAAATTCAGGTTTTGAAGTTTCCCGAAATCAGCAGGAATGTTACCTGTCAAATGGTTGCCTCCTGTTGCGAATAACTGCAAATTGACCAGATTCGCTATCTCTCTTGGGATGCTCCCATACAGCTTATTGTACTGTAAGTCTACATGATTAAGACCAATGGAGAAATTAGTAATTGCTTGTGGAAACACACCTCCAAAACCATTGTCGCTCAGGCCCAACCAATTGAAATCGGTGGCATTGATCAAAGAAGAGAGAAAGCTCAAGTCATCGGCTTCCCCTGTTCCTAGATGATTAAAAGAAGCACCTAACCACTGTAGATTACGCAGCTTATCCAAAGAAGGAATTTTCCCACTAAGACTGTTTTTGCCCACCCCAAGGTAATATAGATTGGTGGCATTTGATATTGAACTAGGAATGGATCCAGTCAACGAGTTTTCATCAACTCCAAGGAACTCGAGATTAGGAAGGTAAAATCCTAGGTTTGAGGGAAGAATCCCTCGGATTTGGTTCCCACCGACATCGAAAGTCACAATGGAAGAGATATTAAAGAGCGAGGAGGGAATCGTACCGACCAACCTGTTCCCCGATAACGCAAAAGTCTCCAAGTTTGTCAATCGGCCTAGATCATCAGGTATATTCCCACCAATCTTATTAAAAGATATAGAGAAAATTGTGAGAGATGATAGATTACCGATAGATGCAGGCACACCTCCTGTTAGATTGTTTCCTCTCATGTACAATTCCTCGAGTTTAGATAGGTGACCAAGCTCTGTTGGAATTTTCCCCGTTAGCCTATTTTTAGTAACCTCAAGGGAAATGAGATTAGAGCAACGAGATATACTGGCCGGAATTTCGCCGGTAACTAAATTATTATACAGTGACATGGATTTCAGTCTTCGTAAGTGGCTGACTTCTTGGGGGATGTTATGACTTAAGCTATTGTTTTCTAGCCATAAATTCATAAGGAAGCTTAAATTTCCAATGTGAGGTGAAATGGACCCTGTTAGTTTTGCATTTCTAAGGATTAACTCGGTGACCCTCTGGTGCCGACGGCCACATGTCACACCAAACCAATTGCAGAAGTGGACGGATTCATTCCAAGAGTTTAGTGTCCCGAGGGGATCGTCGGTGATTTCGGCCTTGAATGCTAGTAAGGCTAGTCGGTCGGTCTCGTTCCTGCCGTGCACAGAGTTGGGTACTGAACCCACAAGCAAGAGAACAACAAAATGCATGAACAGAAAAAGAAAAAATGAAGGTGGAAGGAATAGACCCATGTGTTGTAGAGGTCTGCGGCGGAAAAGATTTTGCTGGTTTCTTTGTGTTGAATGTGAAGTAGAAGAAGAAGAAGAGAGTGGTGCAAGGAAATTGGAAAGGAAGGGTGAAATATTTCTGGTGGAGTTGTTTGAATGAGAGGGATGTTGGGTTGAGCTGAGAGCTCTAATTATATAAGCTTGCACTTCTCCAAGTGGTGGAGCCCTCTTTTTTCCACCTATCAGAAATTGATAGGGAAAATTACTTTCTGAGTTATTTCGGCGAAATGAAGTAAACGAAAAAGAAATTTTTAATTTCTTTTGGCATTCTTTTGGTCAAAGAATTTTGTCAGGTCAGGGAGCTTAAAAAAATTTAGAGGTTCAGGAACCTATTGTAAAAACAAGAATTTCTACAAAATCTACCTGACTTTTTGGCATGGTCTTTTTTATTATTTTTTCTTAATCCTGAAAAGATTTGGGTCGAATTTTTACACCGCATTGTCCGTCTCGATGAGAAAAATCGAAAAAAGTATAAAATATGGACCAAAACATAAAAAATCATATAAGGCGGCGAAAAAGATCTAAAAATTTAGTCTGTATTTTTTTTATTTTTCCAATTTCTCTCAGAGACGAATGATCATATTTAAAATTTTGACTCCAATCTCGTTAGAATTAAGAGAACTAATAAAACTAAAGCCATGCCAATTAGGTTAGAGAGGCCCTGAGGAAAGTATGTCATGTTGGTTGTCTATTACTTGCCAACTTAGTTTGGGTTTAGGAAATCAAGTATAGAATCAATCACTTTGGACATTCATTCTTGACAATGATGATTTTCTCCAACTATTCTTCTTAACGTAGTTGTTATTATCACTCAAGCTTATGAAATCTATTCCCCCCCCCCCCACCCCAAAAAAAAAAAAAAAAAACCCCATAAAATAGACCCATTTGATGAAGGTTCTTATATAATTAATGTGGTGCTCTACAAGATGAACGATTCGGATTACCTCAATGAACGCATGACAGGGCTCACAAATGGCGGTGGCCACGGTTTCTGCCTCATCCGGATGTAACTCACTCTCTTTTCCTTTAGTTCATGTTTCCAAGAATGATATTGTATCCCTCTAAGCACGGCACACAAAAGTTGAAACTCCAATAGCCCTAACGATTAGTCTAGCATCACAAGCACATACACAATCTGAAGAATTTTAAAATTTTGATGCAATAGATCTAGCAGGGTTTTATGGTCCGTTCGTGAACCCAAGGACGCCTTCGTATAAGCCATGAACCATGACTTAGACATTTGAGTCTTCCCACTTGCCCCAAGCCAATCTTCACTGTATTAATTGACAGTACCGGTGTATTAAATTCTAGCATGAAGTTTCAGTATAAAGCCAGAGAAGACTTAACTTGCAATTTGCACAAGTCCATTGAATCAGTCCTTGAGTCTCTATCCACTTGCCCCAAGTCACTCTTCACTGAAATTGACACCGGTGTATCCTGCAATGAAGTTTCCAATATATAAGCCAAGGAAGACTGACTTGCAATTTGTATCTGTCAGGCTTTATTTCCATACTCGTTATGGGTCGCTTTCTTTATAATTATAGTGTTTGTCCCGTGGTATGCACCACTTTACAACAGTACATACTTGTTCGGTATGATGTCATCCGTCCGATCAGGAGTTGGCGACTCCAGGAATTTACAAGTATGGAGTCATTTACAAATTAAAAGTTGAAATGTTTTCTTTTAGTTGAAGAGCAAATGTTGTTGAAATTGATACTATGATTTTACTTTGCCATAGGTGGCTGTCTTATTTTTAAAAATTGTGTCCATAGTTTTTAAACTAAAAGAAAAACGTCCTTTAAGAGTCTCTCGTGTCTTTACCATTTCTATACTCGAAGTCAAAATTTGATACGTAAAAACTACAGTATAAATATACATTCCAACCGGCGACTCAAATTTACACTGAGATAATACTTAAAAAGACACGTTACTAATAATAACAGCTTTTCACTTGGAGCATACATGCATATTATATATATACAATACATACTAAAACAAAAATAGAAGACTCGTGGAATTAATATCTTAGTAACTAATGTCCTTTTCATTAACCAAATCGTAATTCCGAATCCAAGTATTACATCGCTAACCTGTCCACGGATTATTGAATCCTAAAATTGAAACAAAAACAATAATTTGAAGAACTTAATGCAACATTTACAGATTTCCGTTAGAGATAGAGAGATGTCCACAAAGCAAAGATCAACAAGACAGAGGTGTTGGTTCGATGTAATCATAAATTGAGTGGCACCATGTGCAGGTTCTAATGTCCCTGTTAGGAAAGGTCTGTTAGTCTGAACTTAATTTGTTTTCATCATTATTAGTATCGTCCAGCTTGCATAATCTCTTGGGCATGTGACGGTCAATTTAATGAATAGTACACTGAAGGCAAGTCATTCTTTTGTTATTGCCGACGACTTTCATTTTCGGGTTGCAGCCAAATCCTTAGGCTGCAGGCTGAGGATGGTGCATGGTATTATTCTTTTTCTCTCTATTTTCAGTTTCCAAGTTTGTCAATCAGCCTAGATCATCAGGTATATTCCCTCCAAAATTATTTTCAAATATATAGATGATCGTCAGAGATGATAGATTACCAATAGTTGCAGGCACACCTCCTATTAGATTGTTTCCTCTAGGATACAATCGCTGAAGTTTAGATAGGCGACCGAGCTCCGTTGGAATTTTTCCCATTAGCTATTGTTAGTAAGCTCAAGGGAAATGAGATTAGAGTAACGAGATATATTGGCCGGAATTTTACCAGTAACTGAATTATTAATGAGTGACATGTATTTCAGTCTGCATAAGTTACCGATTTGTTGGGGGATGTTATGGCTCAAGCTATTGTTTCTCAATTTGAACCTCACAAGGAAACTTAAATTTCCAATGTGAAGCGAAATGGACCTTGTTAGTTTTGCATGATTAAGGATTAACTCTGTGACGTGCCAACGACCACAAGTTACACAAGCCCATTGGCAGAAGTGGAAGGATCCATTCCAAGAGTGGGAAAATGACGGCTCAAGATGTGTTTTGATAATTAATACCTTTTAAGAACATACTAAGAACATTTGTTAACGAACAAAATGTCATGTCCTTAAAAACATTTGTTAATAAACAAAATGTCCTTGATGGGTTTTAATTATTAAAACACGTCTTTAGCCGTCATTTTCCCCTTAGGATTTGTTTGGAATTTTGGATGTATTCTTCTTCTTTTTTTCCCCCCGGAAATTCAAGCACAGAAAGAGAGTTGGGAATTTTAGAGGTGGTAGTACATCTGGAACAGAAGAACTTGAGAATTATCGAAGCTAAGGCTGTGTTCTTATATATGAACTCAATTTAAATCTGGGAATTGTTCTTATTTGATTTTTTTTCACATTTTTTAGTTTTGCACCAAACTTTTGTGGGTTATTGATTCATTTCGACGGAGGAATCGAAAACTTTTTATTTTTATCCAAGTATTTTGAAAAATAATCAGTTTTTAGTAAAAAAAATGACTGACTTCTTTTTTTTTTACCCAAACTATCAAGCGTGAATTTTCACTCGGAAACAGATCCGTTAGTGACCAAACAAAGGGGACACTAGTATGTTACTCCCTCCGTTTCAAATTGAGAGTCCCTCTTGGAGATTCCAACTATTTAAAGAGACATGCAATTATTACACCTACAATACCTATCATTTCCACCATTACTCCTATATTCTATCTACTTTACAATACTTATATTCACCTATGAGGGACATATCTGGAAAATCACCAAATTTTTTCTTCCATATTTGGAAAATGACTTTTATTTTGGAACAATTTAAAAAGAAAAGATGGATTTTCATTTTGGAACGGAGGGAGTAATTGAAAGCCTAATTGGTTTTAGAAATTTTTGTTTAACCAGTGCTTGATGGCTGTTGCGAAGACTTTGAGTAGACCTTTTTTTAACCAAGGGTAGGCCTGACAGAGCGAATCTTTTTGTCTTTCAAAAAAGCCACAGGAAACAAGACAATAATGGAGGATTCGGAAACCCTGAATCAAATGGTACTGGCGGTGGGGTCTCACACGGCAGGAAAGAGGACAGCTTTGGAAAAGCATTCATGGCATTGGGCCCTATGACTGGAATTTCACATGCATGGGAGAAGGGAAGAAGTCAATAACGACGGCATTGTTCGGTTCCTTTTTTAATTTTAATTTTAGTTTTATTTTTAATCATACCCTATTTTTTTCTTTCTTCAATTATTATACTATTTTTTCAATTATTATTTTTTCATCTCTCTCTATCTCTCTTCAATCATTACCCCTATTTTCAATCATTACTCTATTTCTCTCTCCACCCATTACCAAAACTAAACTTTCAATCAAACACTACCGACATCTCTGAAAATGAACCGGATGTGGTCCAAAATACATACAGCCCGTCAAGGCCTAGGAATCCAAAGGGATCATGGAATGATGGAAAGGATAACAATTTTTTATTTTATTTTATGATTTGAATATATTTATTAGTATCTTTCAGTGACCAGTGTAATATGAAAAATCAGAATGGCCATTTTTTTTTTTAAGACAAATACGTTGAAGCCATCAATAGGTTCACGATTTTGCAAAGTTAGACAAGTGTTCGATGGGTCCCACAAAGTTTTTATTGACCAGAAACACACAAAAATACAAGAATGCCTCTCATCTTTGTCTTTTCTTTTTTTTTTGGGGAAATTATACTTTGCCCCCTTTAACTATCACCCGGCCACACTTTGCCCCCTCCAACTACTCAACCCAACACTTAACCCCCTTTAACTATTATTTCATTGCCATCCAAGACCTTCTGTTAGCTGTCTGTTAGGGTTTGGGGTGGAAAAAATTTCCAAGTCATTATTTATTAAACCCAAGGACCAAATTACCCTCTTCTTCCCTTTTAAGCATACACAACCATCTCAAATTAAAATTTTCAGACTTTACACAGACCCATCTCTCTCTCCATTGATTGTCCAGGAATTTAATTAGAATAGCAAACCACGTTATTCACAATAGCGACTAACGAAAACTACATAAACCGAAACCTTCGTAGAATTCAGTCTCACAATTCGTAAGATTTTGATTTTTTAAAAAAAGCATAAACCAAAGATAATACCATTGGGAATTTTTTTCAAATCATTTATGCCTTATTCTCTTTATGATTCAAAAAGAATTTTTCAAAAAATTCCCCTAGATTCTCTCTACTTTCAACATTTCTCTTTCTATCTCTCTCCACTTATTACCCCTATTATTTTTCAAAAAACTTTTCAAACACCAATCCAAACATAACATTAATCCCACTTGCAAACGAAAGCATAATCGGAAAAATTAAACACGCCAAAAACAAGACATAAAAGAGAACCAAGGAACATCCACGGAAGATCAAACAAGTCCCAAATGTAGTGAATAATTAAACTGTGCAAATTAGGACCAAACACTGCACTTGAAGGTTCCCCTTTTCATCGAGAACACACTGAGCACACGGTTTCCTCTTCTCCACTGAGAGCACCAACCCACAGTGCACCACTTTCTCTGTTTCTACCTTTGCAGCACTCACACACAAATACTCCTACAGAAAAAATAGATACACAAAAGATACAAGTCTGACTTTTTCTCCTCTTATACCTTACCAAAAGCACTCTGTCTCCTACTCCGGTGAACAGACCCATCGTCTTCCAGCTCACCGCAATTCCCTCGTCAAAACCACATCTAACCCAAGTTCTCATCAAGACCCACTCCTACCGGACCCTCATCTGACCCAACCTCCGTCACCGCCGTACCCAAGTGCCGTCGTAGCGAGCAGGGACTTCGATAGGCAACTAGTCGGGTGGGGGGCCGCTAGATCCGGCTGCTGCGGGACCATCGCCGACGGCGACGGGGAGTTCGACCTCGACTCTGAAGTCAGCCGGCGCATTCTAGCAACCAGCAAGTACATCAGCTACGGTGCGCTCTCGCGGAACACAGTCACTTGCTCCCCCACGGCGCCTCCTACTACAACTGCCGAGTCGACGCACAGGCCAATCCGTACTCCCATGGGTGCAGTACCATTACGGCTGCAGAGAGAGAGAGACTGCAGTAGCAGTTCAAAGAAAGAGAGAGAGAGAGAGCTTTACTAGTTTTTTCATATAAAAGGGGAGATGAGGGCAAAGTAGTCTAATTTTTTAGTTCCGTCTAAATACTTAACAGATTGCAACGGTAGGCCTCACAATTTCAGCAATTGTTAGTTTAAGGGGGTTAAGTGTTGAATTTTATAGTTAAAGGGGGCAATGTGTGGCCGGGTGATAGTTAAAGGGGGCAAACTATAATTTCCCCTTTTTTTTTTAATTCTAACAAGATTTGGGTCAAATTTTTGTTTTGCATCGTTCATTTCAATGAGAGGAATTGTAAAAATATAAAGGGAAAAAAACCTAAATAGTTCTTGTAGTTTAGTATTTGTATCAATTTGGTCCCTGCAGTTTGAATTGGCTCGATTTACACTCTATAAATTTCATTTTGTTTCAACTTGGTCCAATTACTAACTGCCGTTAGACTCTGTTAACCTCATACACGAATAGGCCCCTTTTCTTAGGGTTAAAACCATAATATGCCATTCTCCTCTTACTGTGGTATTAGAGCCTAAGTTTAAAAATAAAAATAAAAAAACTTTTGCATTCGTTTTGTATCATGTTCATTTAGTGGAGGTCCGAGTTCCCAAAGTCCTATTGCCATTTGTGAGAACGTTTGTTATTTGATGTGCATTGGTACCCACACAGTATTAAGGAGATAATATGTCACGACCCAAAATCTACCTTGGAAGTCATGACCGGCCAAGCGGGTGTTAAGCCGCCGAAAGCCTACACATATTCTAGTTTAGGGATTTCTCGCATATCATTATCATTATAAACCATATACACAAAGTATGCGGAAGCGTAGAATAAATAACATAATCCCAGAGCTTCTAAGTGTACAAGTATAATAGTTACAAACCATTAGACAATACACGATTCTCCACGGTTATTCTAACACCTCGTTCAGCCACAACCTGTATCTACCTTAACCTGAAAAATTGGAAATGGTTTTCATAAGCCAAAGCTCGGGTGAGAAACGTATACCAAAATTACAAGTTTGACCATGGGAATACCTTACTTAATTAAACAGTTCAAGAATCAAGCAACATTCAAGTATTCTCATCAAAATTTTCCAGTAACATGCATTTTGATCCATAAACTCAATTCTTCTGTCCAAAAGATGGACACTTTTCTTCTTCCCTTTCACTTTTGCACATTCGAGCGATAATAACATTCAACGGTATTTTTGCCAGTCAGTTGGGGAGCGACCCCATTGAAGAATGGTAAGATATCGTTACCGGGTGATGCCTGGCTGCATCTCCTACCTTATTACTTCATGCCGCTAGTTTCTTTCCACGTCCCCTAGCGCTCGAGACATCGTTCGAATGAATCATATTATTACAAGCATGTACCAATAACCAACAAAATTCATGTTTCCAAATCATATTGCCATGGTCTAATTCAACTTAAACTCAAAAGATTTATAAACCAGCCATCGCATGCATTAACATCAATTAAACCAAGTACGGAGTTCAAATTCTATATTTTCTAGCAAAATCAAGCAATGGCATCTCATTCCAAAAATTTAGAAAATACATGTAACCAAGGTATTCGCAACTCACCAAAAAGTAGTGTCTAGCTCATCACGCGTGCGAACTACTCCATTGAATTGATACCTAAGTAGAAGCGCACTGATTATCACTAACCCGAAAATATGGCTAAGTAATTAGTCTAAATTAGGACTCCTCCGTAGGACCAATAACAAATGGTTCCCAAATCTCCCACAAAAAATCCAATTGTAAACCTTTTTCACTGATTGAAATTCTGAAAGGACCATAATGGAATATTTATCTATTTAATACTTTAACTACGAAGAAAACGTCAAAAATAGTTACTCCTGAGAGTTCGTCCGAAAATTCTGGAATATGTATGGATAAATTGAGGGAATGGGACCTAGAACTCAACAACCAATCTGATCATTTGTCAAAAATAAGTATCCTTTGAGATTATAAAGTGGGTTTCATGGTGGAGGGCTCAAAAATTAGGAGTAGGGATCAAGAACAATGAAGGATAGGAGGATTCAAATTACCGGTTAAGTTTCCTCGACTTCCGAAAAGAAATTGGTGTTGAACGGTGATGGCCATGGCTGGACCAGGCCTTAAAGGAGAAAAATGGCTGCCGCCTGCTCCTTTGCTCTCTCTCTCTCTCTCTCTCTCTCTATCTATCTCTCTCTCTGTCTCTGTAAACGGTGGAAGAAAACAGAAGTGGTTGATATCCTAATTACTTCGCAAATGTAATTAACTAATATAATATCGTTATACAATAATATATATATATATATATACATATATATATATACACACACTTCGGTGGACTCATAAGGTGAGTCAGCACCCAATTCACCCATGCGAGCCACATGCCACCACAAAGCACCGCGTTGCGCCACGTGGCCCTTCGCGCCCGATCGTCGCTATTCTAGTCCGTTCGCGTACAAATCTCGGTCTCCAAAAATTCTCATAATTTCAACATAAACCAATAAAGATATGAAGATCATCGTAGCGTCGTTCAATTTTCAAGGAAAAATCCTAAAATAGAATAACCCGTACTGTGTAATAGATGTAACTCAATTGTCCCTTAGTATTTACAAAATTAAATCAAAGTTCCCATATTCATTCGGATCACGATACACTTCGCGTAGGCTAACTTATTATTAGAATTAAATTAGAGTGTCGAGTTCCTATTCGGATCACGTGACTAGAATTTTAAAAGTCAGGATTTTACATAATAGTCATTGGGTGACAAAGTTGCGATAATGTTATTTTTCTGTAGGTTTTGGATAGGGTATTAGAAAAGAATGTAGCAAGTGATTTTATTTGATATTAGGATCATTGCACATATTTTACAAGTACGTTGGTGACTGAATGGAGTTGGACTATGATTTCATTGAATCTGATGAGTTGGTATTTGTGGTAGTAAACTTGGAGATTGACTTAAGAATGTAACTTAGAGGACTGCTACAAGTTGGTATGGACGATGTGCTAGTTGAATTTCGTAAGTGTGTGATAAGATTTTCTTATTTGTTATGCTCAGTACATTCCAGATAGGCAGATACTCTTGAATTGTAGGTCGTTGGTTGGTCCTTCGTTCTTATCCTTAGTATCTTAGTAGGGATTCGGTTATGTTATGTTTTGTTAAGAGAGGACAATAATTATGCTTGACTCAGGAAATTCTCTAGGAACTGCTGATGTATATTAGGGGATGGATAGTGGTAAGAATGGTCAGGATTTCAATGTTTTGTCATTCCAAACCGATTAAAAAAAAAAGACTCAGATGTTTTAAAGTGAGAGTAATGGATTATTGAAATTATGGGTTCTTCTGATCTAGTGGTAGCAATTGGATTTTGGAAACTAGAAAAAAAAATGGACATGTTTTGTCAAGGTTACAACCGCTTGTTTGGTAGTATTTATGCAGTGGATTGTGGCTATAGCGGGATGTGAGTGCTTGGGTTGGTTTCAGTGTGGGCATGCGGTGCCCTTTTTCTTAGGAAGAAGGATTCCGTTCCCTGTCCCTAAAGAAAATGCTGGTTCGCGGGAGCGCTTTTTAGCTGGACAACAAGCACTCGCAAAAATACAGAGTCGCCACTCGGGTTTTGAAGGTCCGACACCCAAGGAACCGTATTTCGAAGCACTTGCCGCGCTATTTGATATGAAAAAGTTAAGGAACCAGTCCGTCATAACCATATCTGGGTTCGGGAGCCAGGTTACGAGAGGGGAAGGGTTTTATGGCACCCGTCTCGCCCAATCCGGAGATCGGTCTCTACTTAGGCATTTGCGAAGACGTTTGTTTATTTGTGATTCTGTTTGATTAATCAATTCTTTAACCAATTAGGGTGGGGGAACAGTTAAAAGGGATTAAAACTGTAACAATTTGTAGGATGTGATAGATAATAGTATGGATATGTGAAATGGCAAAAAATAAATGAGATAAAATCTAACACTGAGATTGGATACCAAAACAGTGCATATGTATGGGTTTGGCACAAACGATGGCCAACTTGCATGCATGGGTCTGCCAGCATGCAAGTCCACCATCGCGCATCAAACCCACTCCATCACGCGAGGGTTGGCATTCTGCCAACAGGTTAATTTTTATCTCCTTCTGGGCTCTGGAATAGACTAGTGCACACCCAGGACAAACCAAGTAGTTTATATGTGCTGCAAGTAAATAATTATTACAAACAAGAACAACAAAAATAAGGTGCAACCCCTAAACAGTGGGGGATATTCAAACAAGGGCCAAGAGCCTAACTGCCCATGTAAGGTCAACCACTGGAAATAGGCTGACAGTCGCGCGATGGAGCCAATTCATCGCGCAAGTGTCATGACTGGACTTCCAGGAATTGCTTTGCATGCCTGGGCTCTGAAACATATTCAGAAGCAACCCAGGGGCATTCCAGAGCAATTAAATGTGCGAAGTAAATTAAACTAATTGATTTTATCATACGAAACAGTGAAATATTCTAAATATTCTTCACAGAAAAGCAGAAAATCATGTAAATAAAGAAGGACTAGGATCCCATCCCCACGAGAACCATATCGTACTGACTAGAACCGTCACGTGATGTAGTGGGTACCTCACGCGTGGGAGTGCTGGTCCACAGTAACTTATAACTTTGCTGACTTTAGGACTAGGACTGGTATTGATTACTAGCCTTGGCCCTGCCAGCTCCCCCTCAGGGATCAAAACAGTAAACAGTAGGGATTATACCTTTACTTGAATGCTTTGAAAATGGGTTGTCACGCCCTCGATTTTCAACATAATTAAATAATCCAATTTAATAAAAGAACCTCGTGTAACATAGATAATACCCAAAAGAGTTTTCCCACCTGTCAAATTTACAAACAAGCCCCCCCATAGTTACAGAAACACAACCTTGGCACCACGGCCGAAATTAACTTAGTTACAAGTACAACCAACTCATAATAATACCACTTTCTAGTCAAAAGGAATTTTAGAATAATTAGTTACATACTCATCTTTACCAAAAGCAAATTGATTACAAAAGATGATCAAGTAACTAAGACAAGGTTAGCTCCCAAAAATCTTCATGTACAAGCACGCCGTCACATGCAGTCTATAGCTCAATGTTCAAACCTGAAAAGAAGCATTTTGTTGAGCTACACTAGCCCAGTAGGAAAATCTTTACCAAATTTATATGCAAATATGATGATAAGTGCAAACAAAGAGGAGATGGAAATACAGCTCATTAAGCGATAACCAATCAATTTGCATATGAACTCTTATTGAAATTGAATACATAAACCATAAGATACTAACCCCTCAACTAATCCCAGCTTGACTCGCTAACCCAAACTTCACAATCGGTATTTCCACCACTTGCGTTACCGTATAACACTATAAGGATTACCGTGTTACCACCACTTGCGTCACGGTGATCCCTAACGACTCAGGTTACCGTATTACCACCATTTGCGTTACGAAACCCTCTAAGTCTCCGTATTACCACCACTTGCGTTACGGGACTTCCTAAACCAACCTTCGACCAAGAATCAACTATTTCTCATACAACACGCAAACTAAGACTCCTCCATGAACACATTCTTAGATAGAACATTCTACGCTATTCCAACTTCGTCACAAATGCACCACAAATGATCACAAATACCAACAATATATATAGAACGCACATTAACAACGTTTAACTAAGTCAAATCTTATCTGAGTCTTATTAACGGAAGTCCAACAGACCAAGGAATACATTGAGCCATCATAGGAAGTCAATTAGACAAGCTTGAGATAGTTTAGGAGGTGTCCAAAAGGGGTTTAGAAGTGATTGGAGGTCAAAACAATCAACGGAGAAGCAAAGGGTGCAAAACGGGAGTTAAGCTCCTGGTATCGATATGCGCTTAATCCGTATCGATACACTATCAACTGTCTAAAAAGATAAGCTCACTGTATCGATACGCGCTTAATCCGTATCGATACCACGGCTCTTCGGGTAGCGATTTCAGCAGATTTTCAGACATGCTCATCAACCAAAATCTGACAATCAAGGGCACGATTCTACACTAAATCAACGTATAAACATATAAAAGAAGTAAAGAAATTCCTACCTCGCAGCAATGGCCGAGATTCAAGTGATTGGAACGAGCCCTAGCTTTTTGAACTCCAAAACTTCGATTTAAACTCAACCCAAGGATCTTTGAGCTCAAGAAAGTGATTGCAAAGCCGGAGGGAGGTTATTTCTTGAAGATTTTGGGAGATGGAGTGAAGTTTTGGGTGAGAAGAGAGGAGAGAGAGAGATAGCCGGTGGAGAGAGGGAGAGAACGGATGAGAGAGAGTGAGATGGGGGAATATGATCTCCTACACACCACACACTCCCCTTTTATAGCCCTAAATCTATTTATCACACTCACACTCCCTCAAGTCTCAATTCTTTCACTTCAATCCTCAATTCCATTTACCACAAATAATCCACATTTCTCAATCATGCATTTAATAAACATTTCAATAATTAAAATTTTACGGGTCTCTACATGGGTTGACTAAGATGGTGTAGTTTGGAAAATGAGTATGTGGGAGTGATTTGTATGGATGAGGTATGAGGTGTGTTTGGGCTTGTATGTCTTCCTTTGCTTTTTGAAAATTTTAGTAACCCTTGTAAAGAAAGGGCAATGGGGCATTTATAGGAGAAGGAAGGGGCTTGGTTGGTGGTTCTACAAGAGTATACAACCAGCCAACAAGGCTGGTTTTGTTTGCTTGGTAGAGAAGTGGGGTGCCAAAGGTGATGGGAGAGTGGGGGAGAGGTGGTGCAAGGGCAGCTTTGCAGAACGCTGTCCAGTCGACAAAACGGGGTTACACAGGCCTTTAGCCCCCTGATCATCACATGATCCATCTGGAAAAGGTGAAAATGATAGGGAGTGGCTCCATCGCGCGAGTGTTCAACCAGCCCCGCGATGGTCAACAGTCAAAATTTTGACTTTGACCACCACTTAGCAAGTAAAGCATCGCGCGAGAGACCCAGTAGGTTGCGCGATGGTCAAACCTAAGGTTAGGTTTCAAACTTAAGGGTTTTTAGGGCTAAGGACGGGCTACACACACTCCAAGCTCAAACCATTTCATTCTCAAAACTGTTTTTTACCTAAATCATCATCGGGGAAACAAGAAACCGAAAAACGAAGTAAAACGATCAGGAAATAAGATTGGGGTGTCTACATTCATCATATTAAAGGGGATTGTTATAGTTTGTTTGGTGATTAGACGGTAAAGTTATAGAGTGCACTGGTGGTGATTTGAAATTTTAATGAATTATGGAATCAGTATTGTGAAATTGTGGAAGGGTAGAAAAAGAGAAAACTTGTGTAGGCAAACTTATGGATTGGATGTGTTATTTTGCCATTGAAGTGGATATGCAGTATTACTGATTCGATCATTAGCAATTTGGGGTTCTCATACTATTTGTTGCTAAAGGTTAAAATTGATACTTTTGGATCTTTGGGGACGATCTAGACATGTGATTTTGTATGACAAAAACAAGAAGAAAGAATGCAGGATCCTATGAAGTTGAATTTCGGTTAGCATATGGAGTTAGCCTTCAGGATGCGAGGTGAATTTAAGGATTTTCAGGTAGTGATGTGTATTATATGTTGTCATGGAAAGTGAGACTAGGGGCTAGTTAGTTCGAGAATTAGTTTTAAATTAGTTTGGTGGAGTGAGATTCCATTTAGCAATACCATTGGTACCGGTCATAAACTTTGGTTGAAGTGATAAGATTAGAATTGCATTCATTGCAGAATGTTGGTCTTGCAGCTCTTTTTGGGTATGTGGAATAGTCAAAGATTTTTGTGAGGTGTCTTGTTATCTAAGATTAGTTCTAGATTTGATAATTTGTTGGGATTCTCTCGTGAGGACTGATTTTAGAAAGATTCAATGAAGCTGTTTGGTGGGTACGGGTGTAAGACGTATAGCTGATTAGTAAACCAATCAATAACAAAGGTGATCAGTTAGGTCACTTGATCGACTTGTGATACTGTAACAACTATCAAAATCTTTGAGGTTTGAGTTCCTTAGTAGACTTTGGGTTTTTTTGAGTGAGTGGATTGTAGTAGTTAATTGTTGGAGATCAATCCTTAGAATTTGGCTTACTTGGTTTGAGCTGGAATTATTTTGATTCTGTCCATGACTACTAATTCCAACCTTGATTGACTACTTGGTAGATTATCTTAATTGTTAGTGATAAGTTAGTTCCTTTTAGTCGAAGTTGAAACATGATATCAGAGAGGTTTTTGTGGAAATATTTCTGTCAATACATTGCTATGGAAGGTAGTAAGTCATCATGAAGACTTATATGTACTTTTGGAACTTAACTATTATCGAGTTAGACGTGGAAGAGATAGTTAATTTCATAGCTAGAAATGTGAATGTTGGACATCAAAGTATCACTTTACTAAGGGAAATAGAAGAGAACGCGATGAATTTTCAAACATTTGATTCCGTAGTTGATTGAGCTTTATTGCTATACCTTCAGAGATTAGGATGATGTATTGAATTTTTTGTGGAATAGGTGACTATCTATCTTATGCATCGGTTTATATAATAATTTTAAGAGAGTACCAGTTAGTCATTGGTTGGTGGTCCTTGAAGTGCATATCGGAGTGGAGTATGGATAATGTCAATTTTTTTTTCTATGGTGGTGCAGTTTGTTCTGATCTTTGAGAATTAGATTTGGTTAAGAGATTTGGCACGGTTTGATGAGTGGTTAGTTTTATATTTAATTTCACAGGAAAAAAGTGAGCAACCGATTCAAGTTATGGAGATTCGATTTTTGTTAGAGGACTTGATATTATTATTAGTTAAGGTGTGAGTAAGTTTATTGATGGCAGGTTGTGATCTACTAGCTAAAAGCCACATTAGATACATTTAGATGCAATGCTACGGAATACAATGACAAAGTAAGTGGTTTAAGTTATAATTATTGAATGGGCCAGTATAGTTTGGGAGTTTACTGAAAGTTGACAAGTTCAATCTTATGGAGTTTTTGGAGATTCGAGAATTCATATGGTGATTCCAAATTTGGGTTTCATATTCCTCGTGTTGGGATTAGTATTTTGGTTTGTTGACTAACTACTATAAAAAAAGAAAAGAAAAAAGAAGAATGGATTATTGGAGTTCGTATTGAAAGATGTATACTTTAACTTTCAAAGTATTTCTTTTTATCAGCCATAATTTTCAAAATATTTGTTCTATGCAACATGAACTTTAACGTTGTTATTTGACTTAATGTTGATGCAAGCAAATTTTTCACTGGAAATTTTCAATTCCAAGTAAGGTTATGTTAGAGTACGTTTTCGAAACATTTGAGGATGATACTAGTAAAAATGTGTTGAGAATGTGATATACAGATTTTCCAAACCAATTCAGAGGTCAAAACTTTTAACTGAAATGTGAGGAATTAATGCCCCAACTATTTTATTTGAAGTAGTAATTTTGATATCTTTTCACGATGGTATACTGTTCGTAGTAATTAAATTTGTACAAAAAAAAAAGAAAGAAGTGCTTTTACTTGCTATAGAATTTTATTTGGAGTAACTAGGGGGCCCTTGTAAAATGATGGTAAACTAGTGACTATTAGTTTGAGGATCCTTTACAATCCTGGTAATCTTAATTTGATTGACGAGGTTGGTGGATTAACTTCTTTGATAGATTTGAGCAAGTTTAATTTTTTGCAAATTACAAAAGATTCTTTTTCGAGTACAATCATTGGAGGGACTTGGAGTTTACAATAAGAGATATTGTGTTTCTCAACGTATTCCCATGGAGAGGTGTTATTTGGTTTGGAAAAAAAGAAAAGTTGAGTAGTCGTTGTATTGGGCCGTTTGAGGTTTTAGGGAAGATTGGTGATGTGACTTATGGTCTGGCGTTGCCGCCTAGTTGGCTCCGGTCAATAATATTTTTTATGTATCTATGATATGACAAGGAAGTATGTGCATAGTGCGTCCCATGTGATTGATTATGAGCCACTTCATGTTCGGGATGATTTAACCCATGATGAGCAACCTGTTGAGATTTTTGATACGAAGGAGAAAGTGCTTCGCAACAAAACGATTCTACTGGCCAAAGTTTTGTGGTGCAACTGTAACAGCCCATCCCACATTGGAAGTCTACATGGATGATCTTGGACATATAACAAACCTTGTGGGCTACTACTAGTACCTTGTGCTTAAGCTTTTGGGCCATGTGGTGTGGCTTGTGGATCAAAATCAAGGTATTGGGCCAGTGGTCTGCTTGGGGCGTTACAGTTGGTATCAAAGCTATCCATGTACACGACCATGTGGGCCTTGGAGTTTGGTTGGATTTGGTTATTGGTTTGAGTAGTATCAGTGATTATAGTACTCAACCCCTTGCGAGGGCGCGAGGCTATAAAGTTGGGGAGATTGTAATACCCCGTCCCACATCAGAAGTCTATATGGATGATCTTGGGCATATAACAAACCTTGTGGGCTACTACTAGTACCTTGGGCTTAAGCTTTTGGGCCATGTGGTGTGGCCAGTAGATCAAAATCAAGGTATTGGCACAGTGGTCTACTTGGGGCGTTACAGCTGGTATCAGAGCTATCCATGTACACGACCATGTGGGCTTTGGAGTTTAGTTTGATTTGTATTAGTGATTATAGTGCTCAACCCCTCGCGAGGGCGCGAGGCTATAAAGTTGGGGAGATTGTAACACCCCGTCCCACATCGGAAGTCTACATGGATGATCTTGGACATTTAACAAACCTTGTGGGCTACTACTAGTACCTTGTGCTTAAGCTTTTGGGCCATGTGGTGTGGCTTGCATTATGGATCAAAACCAAGGTATTGGGCCAGTGGTCTGCTTGGGGCGTTACAGCAACCATGTGGTTGAGGAAGCCACTTGGGAGCGTGATGAGGAGACGCTCGAGAAGTACCCGCATTTGTATGAATGAAGTTAGTATGCAATTTCGAGGACGGAATTTATTTTAAGAGGGGAAGAATGTTACGGCCTAGAGATTTTATTTACCTTATTAATTATTTTGGCCATTTATTAATTGGGAGTTTTACGGTGTGGGTCCTAATTAGCAATTTTATTTTCTGCGCAATATAGTTACTATGTGCGTTATTATTAGTTCGAGGGTGTAGGTATAATTATTAATTTCATTAGTTAGTCTATATCGGTTGGATTTATATGGTAATTAACTAATTAGCTATAATTTAGAAGAGAACGTGGTTTATAGGAGACTAGGGTTTTATATCGAAGTATATCGTTAGAGTGAGAGAGAGAGAAAGCGTAGTAGCCATAGTTGTGAAGGTTTTCAGAGTGGTGTCTTATACTCCTGTTCTCAAGCTCGTTCTCGATCTTCCGTCGGGGTAAGTAAGATTTGGTTTTCTTACATTGGAGTAGTAAAGTCTTTTTCGGGATCAAATTCTTGGGTTGCACATTCCGTTTTTGGTATTTAATTTACTTGGTGCCATCTGTGCTTTAGGCGTGAAGTGGTGTGTGGGTTGGCGTTGTGTAGCGGCGTGGTGATTCAGTGCAAGAGGTCATTAGGTGATGGAGTTGTGGATGATTTCGATATTAACAATTGTAGAGGAGTTAAATGGATTTGGGTTTTGTTCATGTGCTACATCTACTTCTTAATTACTTCGTTTATTATATTAGCATATTGATATTAGTAATCTGCTTGTGAGGATTGAACTGGAAATTGTTATGGGAAAATTGGATGTAGAAAATATAGTGGTGTGTCCACGTTGGTTGGAGGCGTGGAGTTTGGTTTTCGTGGTGGTGATTACAGAGGGTAGTAGTTAGGATTAGGCTAAGTTTTATTTTGATAGGACGTGGTATTCTGTATCTACAAAGTGTATATTTGCATAGTTAGTCATTTTGTGTTTTGTTCTTTTATTTAGGTTAGCATCTTTTTGTGCGTTCGATTGCATTACTTTTGGACCCAGGTGAGTAGTTAAGTATGTTACGTATTTTCGAAAGTTCCCTGTGTCCTTTAAAAGTATTTCCTTCAGAAATTCATATGAATGTTATTCAGAGACTCAAAATTGTTTATAAGTTGTTCTATAAATTGGCATGCGATGATTTTTCTGAGATAAATTGATAATATTCTTTTTGGTGAGAACTTGGTGGATATTAATGAGAACATTTATTTTGGAAGTCCAGAGAAATTATTCCTTCTCGTGTTGGTGACCCTGGGCATTGGGGAAAAGACCGTATTAGGCCGGTGACCCTAATGCTCAATGGTTTTCTTTCGCCGGATCGTCTTAGGGAAAAGTACTATGGGTTGCCAACCCTGGTGACTCTAAGTTCAATATTGGATCCAATTTTGATGAGATTTATTTTGGCCATGGTACTATTTGATTGTGGTTCCCCATTGTTGATGGAGTTATTGTTGTGATCACCACCAAGAATATTTATTTGGTTAAATGCTTCATTGATTAATTTATTATTCTATTGGACACCTCATATGCCAAATTTTAATTTAATGGTAAATTATTTTAATCCCCGCTTTCAACTTTATTTATTATACATACTTGCTATTCACTGAGCTCGTCAGTTAACGAATTTATTCCGACTTCTCTTTCAGGCAAGTTGGGGAGTTACGGAAGGACTCTGGCGGCATCTCGGGGATTTTCTTTTGTTGACCTCCTTAGGGTGTCTCATTCTAGTTTTATTTTAAAAATCGCTTCCGCATTTAAAACAATTGTCAGATAACAAATTCTTTTAATTATTGTTAGATTATTAGATATTGTTTGGTTCATGAGATGGTTGTAACCCATGTTTATGATTGACACACATTTGGCTTTTGATTTGATTAATAATAAAAAAGCGATCATTTGATTTCCGGTTACTTTGATTTATTTAGGCTACGTGTTCCATGGACTAGCCTCATGGTTCACAGCCGGTCACTTCTCATTTTTGGGGTGTGACACTTACCCTAGTATAACTCTAAACCAAAACACAGAGCCTCATTTTCTCCATTTGTCGCGCCCGGGAGTTTACCTTCAACTGAAACGTGTCTCGTTCGCTGTCGGGAGGAATGAGTGAGAGGGATTAGGGCATGAATAATTGATTCAATTCCTATGGATTGCGACGTGGTTCTTGGAAAAAAAGGAAAAATGAGGAGTTTTGTGTTCTATAAAAGGGGTTCGGATATTTTTGAAAAAAGTTTGAATTTTAGAATATGAAGTAGATTTTATTTTAAAAAGGGATCGAGCTTTTATCAAGCTGCCTACATATGTCCGAGTAAAGGAGAATCAAGTCCGGCCATAGTTTGGGCAACAAAAGGGGTAAAAAAAAAAAACTTAGAGACTCCACCGGGCATAGAGTTTATGTGTGTTTGGTCACCTCTTGAATATCGGAAGAATAATTCCAGTATTTTAGAAAAAAGAACACAGGCCAGAAAACCTGGTTTTTAGAAAAAAGTGACTCCGTTTTTCTTTTTAGGAAAAGACTTTAGGTCTGCGAGGTTAGAGAATAAAGGGTTTGGTAATTCACTAGAAAAGGACTCATTTGTGTTTGGGGTTAACGGAGGCTAACGGCAGTTAGTAATTGGACCAAGTTGGAACAAAATGGAAACCACAAAGTGTAAATCGAGTCAATTCAAACTGCAGTGACTAAGTTGACACAAATACTAAACTACATGGACCATTTCGGTTTTTTTTCCCAAATATAAACTATAGATATGAATTGGAAAATTTTATATAAGATGACGAAAAAGACCCTAAAATTTAATCATCGTATATGTATTTATTTCACATTTGTTTTACATTTTGTATACTTTTCGATTCATCTCATTGAGACAAATGACACAAAAACATTTGATTCGAATCTTGTAAAAATTAAAAGAAATATTAAAAAAACATGCAAAAAAGTTAGGCCAGAGTGCACCTTACGAAAGTTAAAAGTAAGGGCCAGCTGTTTGGTTGTTTAGTACTCCTAATTGACAAATTCTTGTTAAATTAATTGTTATTTCGCTTACGCTTATGAAATTTTTTCATCAGAAAATAAAATGTTCACAAAAAATAGACCCATATGACGAGGTCTTGATCATATTTCATTTTTCCCTTAGTGCATGTTCTGAGCATGATTTTGTACTCCTTGCACACCAAAGTTAATATTCCAATGGCCCTAAACCTTTGACTCAGACCTTGCAAGTCTTTTCCCCACTTGCCCCAAAAGTCAGTACGATTTGATATTGAGTACATCGTGTCTTAATTTGGTGGGAAATTTCGTTCAAAACATGCAGTATGCTATTTAGTACGATTTGAATAAGAGTTTGTACCTGTGTCCCGTCCATTAATCAGTACATTTAGTTGTGTTTTAATTAGCTAGCGACTACATCAATTTCTTTAAATTCACCAGGTTTTAGTTTGAGAAGTCACTCAAAATACCGGCATGTACCACCATACGGTGTTTCGTGTACTATATTTATTCGTGGATTTAAGGCTGCGTGAATATAGTTTGGAGACTGCACGTGCAATTCTTTTGCTGTTCGGTTGATTGATATGTCAGGAATTTATCACATTCTGTTGATATGGCATAACGAGAAAAATGATTTATTTTGGTTATTGGTTTTGTTTTTTTCTTAAAAATGAGCACTTGCAAATGAATGAGTTTTGCATTTAGACGAATCCCACTTCAGCTGCATGAATATGCAAATATATTGATGGATACAAATGAACTGCAATAAGAAAAATACAAACAAATTTTGGCTAATTTTAATCCTAGTTCGACATAAGCTGGCACATGCTCAGTTGCATTCCCGAACAACTAAGGTAATGGAAAAAAAACAAACTCCGATGAAATAGTTGTAATGTTTCCCACATTGGTAAGTACATTTATTGTATTTTGACGTTTATAGTTATCCTGCCGAGGTTGATAATGTAGGCTTGTAACTAAATGGGGCATTAGAGTAGTTGAATGTTGTTGCAATTCCTTAGTATAGATGGGGTTTGTTCTCGGTGTGGCCCCCAACCCACTATCGGGTGGTAGCAATTATTCATTATACAGAAAGTAATTGAAAATAATATATGGTATGCAATACCGCATTTTCTCTCTTTTAAAAAGTTTCAGAATGATTAATACGAATTCAATCTTCAGGTGATAACGCGCTCTACTCGAGAGTTTCTATCTCTAGTTTCCGACACTTTCAATCATCTAGGGTTTCAAATGATGAATGCTTACTCGGAACTTGTGGAAAAGAAGATAGAGGAAGGAAATAATAAAAAAATATCTCCCCATTTTTTTTTTTTTTTGGTAAGTAAAATATCTCCCCATTGTTTGGTTTGGAGGGAAAAAAGAGAAAATTCTAGAATTGTAAATAGTATAATTTCCCTCTCTTTTTTCTCCCATTTTCCTTTCTTTTTCTTTTCACTCACTTTCTTCAATTTCTAAACAAAACATAAACTAAAAACAAAAGTATGATTAATACGAATTCAATCTTCATTTGAAAATGCGTGCCTTCTCTGTACCTGAGAGTTTCTATCTCTAGTTTCCAGACAATTTCGCTAACGATGCTCTCCCCTCCTAACAAGCACAGCAGTAAATTTACCATTGTGGCATAAAACTACGGGTTCAATTATCGGAAATAATATCACTATCCTGCAAGGCTGCACAAATCAATCTTTCTGCAGACCCCACATCTGGGAGTTTCGCACCGGCTAAGCATTTTTATTTAATAAGAATATATGTATCCTTTGCCAGAGGAGTCCCACTCCTCATGTAACTCTTAAAGTACACTTAAATGAGAAAATTTTCGTTCTTGAAACAAACTAAAAATACGAGACGAACATAAACTTGAAAAAAGACAGAAATTGAAGAACAAACTAGCTTTTGTAATGCTTACCCAAAGCAATATGGAGCATCACAAAGTTGCGGTCTCAATAGATACTTCAAGACCCATCAAACCTCAAGCACCTGCGAGGAAAGAAGAAAAGTTAGTTATTGAAGAATGTTTTGATGGGAGATGATAATCACTTGCAGAAAATATAAGTTTGGTGGATCGAAGCTGCGGCACAACAGTTTGAAAAATGAATATATAAAGAAAAATGCTAATGTACCCCAATTTCCAATAAATGCAAGAAGGAAAAAAACGCGCTCACATGCCCGATTGATAGCTGCAGAGGTTATTCAAGAACTTGCGTCATTGAAGTTATGAATGGGAATATGGCAGTAGAGGTTCGCTGTCGTTCTGAAAAACACTTACACGGAGGTTCTAGTTGAATATTTTGAATCTTAAGTTTAAATTAGAGATGGAAATCTAACGTTTTGTTCATAGCTGCAGACCAAATGAGAACTATTTCAATTGAAGAAAAGCGGAGCAAATGAAAACATCATGTTTGTTAGGAACCTAGGTGAAGTTGAACAAAACTAAAACTTTTTTGTACGTCAGCACTGATGTTTTGCTCGACGAGTGTAGAATTGTGGTGGTTTAAGTGCCAAACGCAGATTTTTTCTCCAGTAGTTGTAGAAATGTAAAAGGGGCCATACCTGCAAATGATCAGTCTGTAGTTCTTGCTCTCCCGCCTCCGTGTACTCCAACTCCAAGAAGAGTGTTCTTGATCACATGCAACTGAGTAACGGTGTCTTTGATATCCGGTCGATCACTTGGTAGTTCTTCAGAACAGGCTATTCCCACTTTAAGAATTGAAGTCACGCAGTCCTGAACTTTGTGAATGCTAGCCGGGCTTCGATTTTGAGAGATGTCAATGCTTGAGCTTGTCTCTCCCGTCACTGCTTGTTGAACCAGTGTCGGATCACCAATGTTCACCACTTGTTCAACCACAGCAATCTTAACGTAGTTGTGGAGGGTTAGACCACCATTAAACAAGGAATCTGTAGGTCTTTTCCCTGTGAACATCTCCAATAAGAGAATACCGAAACTGTACACGTCACCAGATGTTGATACTTCATTTCCCATGCCGTATTCTACAATTCATCCATCAATCAGAAAAATAATATTACAAATTCGCTTGGTAATAAAGTAGCCTCTCAAGGAATAGTAAAGAAACTTCAGCCAAAAGCTCTCAGATGTAGACTCGTAATTTTACGTCTCAAGTAAGATTACAAAGAGTTATGTCTCTTCTATGCTTCCTGCTAGAATATTAACGACATCTGGGATATGCTTGTGTTATTTGATACGCCTAATTTGAACCATGCTTGATTGGTCCACATTAATTCTTTTTGTTGGTAAATGTACTTTCATTAAAATGCCCAAACCAAACATACAACAGAGGCCAAGGGTCATGCCCCTGCATACAAAAAGGAACCCTTACCAGAGCATCAAAAGAAAGAGAAGTGTGGAATTCAGGGACTTTTTGGACATAATAAAGAAATTAAAATCCTAGTAGAAACCCAAGTAGGCTGTGTTTTTCGAATGCTGGCTAATTCATATAAAGTGAAATAGGAATACTAAGTATCACATTCGCTAAGATTTCATGCTTAGTAATGCTTTGACTCCGGACACCAAGAAAGCTATTACTGTATAATTTCTAGCGTTAGCATATCGCCGATTTGTGGCGAAAATATTCAGAAACCCAAGTGAATTACGATTCGCGGGGAAGTCAATAGAAAAATGTTAAAAAAATACCCTGAAAGGAGTAAGGGTACATTCTGTAGTCAAGAAACCAGTGTAGTTAAGAAATACAATTAAAGGTTACTTATTTTGTAGGCTAATGTGTCTTGGAAATAACAAAGGAAAAATCTTACTCCATCTCGATTTCCCCAAACAATCTGGAATTAACATGACTTACGAGTGAGGGGTAAAACAAAATAACGAGCAGCTTTATTTTTCTGTATGGGGTACCAGCTTACTCAAAGGAGAAGTGAATTAATTCTAAAAACCGTCGAAGAAACACGAAATGAGTCTAAAGGATACATTTACCTGGAGCTGCATAACCGGATGACCCACGTAAGCCAATAGAACTTGATTGAGTTGCAGAAGAAATACATGTCGCATCTACAAGGAATCTTGCTAACCCAAAATCACCGACATGTCCAACCATATCATCGTCAAGAAGAATGTTGCTCGGTTTTAAGTCACAGTGAACTATTGGTTCCGAGCAATGGTGGTGAAGATAAAAAAGTGCAGAAGCGACGTCGAATGCAATGGTTAACCTCTGTAGAAGGTTTAAACTCCGTGACAAGCTGTGCGATTCATCTTCTTTCTCATTTGGATGTAGCCACTCCTCTAGGCTCCCATTGACCATGAACTCGTAAACTAGAGCTTTGAAATCATCACCTTTATAGTCAACACTTGAACATGCCGTGAGGACACTTACAAGATTTCGATGTCTAATGCTCCTTAATGCTTTACACTCAGCAATGAAACTCTTGGTAGATCCCCGGGATTGAAGGTTTAATACCTTCACGGCAACTAATTTTTCACCCTGATCAAGATCAAGAACTCCTTTGTACACTGAACCAAATCTACCCATGCCGATTAGATTGGCCGGAGAGAACCCATTGGTCGCTTTAACGAGACTCCAATAGGACAACTTAGCAAGCGAGTTGCCAAAAAAGGTAAAAGATGGTACCTCTATTCTCTTTTTAAACCAGCGAAGATACACGAAATACATCGTCAAAACAAGACATGCCAGCCCAAAAGACAATGGAAGTACCAATTTCATGACGTGAGTAAATTTCTTCCGTGTGAATCCCTTGGATTGGCAACTACGCAGTTTTAAATCAGGTATACCACCACAAAGCTTCTTGTTTCCCTCAACAGAAATTGCTGCTGGTATCATAAATATGCCTCGTTTTGGTACTGCTCCCTCAAAATCATTGAATGATATGTTTAATTTCTCTAAGAAACGAAAGCTCTCTAAATAGTCTGGGATTTTCCCTGAGAAATTATTCATAGAAATGTCTAGTTCCTCCAAGCCTCTCAATTGACTCAAAGTTGATGGAAGGATTCCTGAGAACTTGTTGCCCTTCAAAATAAGTGATACCATTTTCACACAGCTACCAAGGGTGCTTGGAACATTACCAATCAACATATTCTCTGAAACATTTAGTGTTTCAAGATTTTTTAAAATCCCGATTTCCACTGGGACGACCCCAGTCAAGTTGTTATGACATAGGTCTAGATTAAACAATGATGAGAGACTAACAACTTTTCTGGGTATGGTGCCACTAAGACTGTTTTCGGCGAGTGTAAGCTCCAACAACATCTGGCATTTGCTCAGACTCAACGGGATGCTTCCGTGAAGATTATTTTTGGATAGATCGAGAGATAGTAACAAGGATAAGTTTCCGAAAGACGACGGGATGTAACCATAGAATATATTACCTCCGAGCACCAAGAGATGCAGGTTTTGAAGCTTCCCGAAATCAGTAGGAATGTTGCCTGTCAAATGGTTGTTCCGTGTTGTTAGTTGCTGCAAATTGACCAGATTCTGTATCCCTCTTGGGATGCTCCCATATAGGTTATTGTCGTCCAAGGTTACATAACTAAGACTGGAAAAATTAGTAATTGCTTCCGGAAACACGCCTCCAAAGCCGTTGTCTCTCAGCTCCAACCCATTCAAATCGGTGGCATTGGTCAAACAAGAGAGAAAACTCAAGTCATCTGCTTCCCCTGTTCCTAAATGAATAGAAGAAGCAAGTAACTGCTGAAGATTGCGCAGTTTATCCAAACAAGGCATTTTCCCCCTAAAATTATTTACTGACAGCCCAATGTAAGATAGATTGGTTGCATTACATATTGAACTAGGAATGTATCCAGTGAACAAGTTTACCGAAACTCCAAGGAACTCGAGACTAGGAAATGAAGTTCCTAGGTTTGAGGGAAGAATCCCTTGGATTTGGTTCATTCCAACATCGAAACCCGTAATGGAAGAGAGATTAAATATCGAGGAAGGAATTGTACCGACCAACCTGTTAACCTCTAAAGCAAAAATTTTCAAGTTTGTCAATCGGCCTAGACCATCAGGTATATTCCCACTAATACTATTATAGGCTATGGTGAGGATTGTCAGAGATGATAGATTACCAATAGCTGGAGGCACAGCTCCAGTAAGATAGTTTTTTGTAATATACAATCTCTGGAGTTTGGACAGGTGACCGAGCTCTGTTGGAATTTTTCCAGTTAGCTTGTTTTTACTAAACCCAAGGGAAATAAGACTAGAGCAACGAGATATATTGGCCGGAATCTCACCGGTAACTAAATTATTATAAAGTGATATAATTTTCAGTCTGCGTAAGTGTCTGAGTTCTTGGGGGATGTCATGGCTCAAGCTATTGTTATCCAATCTTAGGTTCATAAGGAAACTTAAATTTCCAATGTGAGGCGAAATGGACCCTGCTAGTTTGCTATTGGTAAGGTTTAACTGAGTGACCCTCTGGTGCCGACGGCCACACGTTACCCCAACCCATTGGCAGAAGTGAACGGATTCATTCCAATAGTTTAGAATCCCAAGGGGATCGCCAGTAATCTCGGCCTTGAATGCTAGTAAGGCGTGTCGGTCGGTTTCGTTCCCGTAGTGCACAAAGTCGGGTACTGAACCCACAAGCAAGAGAACAACAAAGTGCAAAAACAGAAAAAGGAAAAATGAAGGTGGAAGTAACAAACCCATGTGTTGTAAAGGTCTGCGGTGGAGCGGATTTTGCTGCTCACTTTGTGTTGAATCTGAAGAACAAGAAGAAGAGGAGGAGGAGGAGGAGGAGGAGGAGGAGGGTGAGGGTGGTGCAGGGAAATTGGAAGTGAATGCTGAAATATTTCTGGTGTAGTTGTTTGAATGAGAGGCCGGGATGTTGGGTACGGTTGAGCTCTAATTATATAAGCTTGCAATTCTCCAAGTGGTGGTGCCCTCTTTTTTTCACCTATCGGAAATTGATTGGGAAAAGTTCTTTCCGAGTTATTTCGGCGAAATGAAGTAAACGAAAAGGAAATTTTTAATTTTTTTTTGGGTCAAAGAATTTTGTCAGGTCAGGGAGCTGAAAAAAATTGTTTAGAGGTTTAGGAACCTATTATAAAAAAAAGAATTTCTGCAAAATCTACCTGACTTTTTGGCATGGTCTTTTTTATTATTTTCTCTTAATCTTGAAAATATTTGGGTTGAATTTTTACACCACATCGTCCGTCTCAATGAGAAAAATCAAAAAAAGTATAAAATATGGACCAAAACTTTAAAAAAATCATATAAGGCGGTGAAAAAGATCCAAAAATTTAGTCTGTATTTTTTTATTTTTCCAATTTCTCTTAGAGACGAATGACGAGATTTAAAATTTTGACTCCAATCTCGTTAGAATTAAGAGAACTAATAAAAATAAAGCCATGCCAAATAGGTCAGAGAGATCCTGAGGAAAGTATGTCATGCGTGTCTGGTTGTCTATTAGTACTTGCCAACTTAGTTTGGGTTTAGGAAATTAAGTATAGAATCAGTCGCTTTGGACATTCATTCTTGACAATGATGATTTCTCGATCCAAACATTTTTCTTAAATTAGTTGTTATTATCACTCAAGCTTATGAAATCTGTTCCTCAAAAAAAAAAAAAAAACCCACATAAAATAGACCCATTTGATGAAGTCTTGATCAAGGTTCTTAATTAATGTGGTGCTCTACAAGATGAACGGTTCAAATTACCTCAATGAACACACGACAGGGCTCACAAATGGCCGTGGCCATGGTTTCCGCCTCATCTGGATGTAACTCACTCTCTTTTCATTTAGTGCATGTTTCTAAGCATTATTTTGTATTCCTCTAAGCACGACACACAAAAATTGAAACTCCAATGACCCTAACAATGATTCGGACCCTAGGGCTTTGCTGCGCTCATGGAGGAGGCAGCAGCCCCTACCTAATAATGAAACGGCAACGTTTTGGTGAAAAAAAAAAAATCCTTACCTTCTACTTGCAATCCTATGGAGCAAAAACATAATTATGAGAGTCCTAAAAACAAAATTTGATTATGCCTTTTTAGAATAATATGATTAGAATAATAAGATTTTCACACTCATTCAATCGGATTAAAAATTGGAGCACTTAAATTTTTAACCATATTTTTTAATATATAAACGGTCTCAAAAAATTAAGTGCTCAAATTTTCACTCCGTTTGAATCAATGCAAAGATCTTGTTATTCTGATCATATTATTCTAAATGGTTGTAATTCATTTTTATCTCTAAGGCTCTCATATTAAGTATATGCTCTTTATTTAAGACCATGTGGAGCAGAAATGTGATTATGAGAGTCCTATAAACAAAAATTAATTATGACCCTTTAGAATAATATAATAAGAATAACAAGATCTTTGCATTAATTCAAATAGAGTGAAAATTTGAGCAATTAATTTTTTGAGACCGTTTATATATTAAAAAATATGGTTAAAAATTTAAGTGCTCCAATTTTTAATCCATTTGAATGAGTGTAAAGATCTTAATTCTGATCATATTATTCTAAAGATGCATAATCAAATTTTGTCTTTAAAGCTCTCAAAATCACGTTTCTGCTCCGTAGGATTGCAAATAGAAGGTAAGGAAATTTTTTTTTTCACCAAAATGTTGCCGTTTCATTACTTTACTGGGTAGGGGCTGCTGCCTCCAGGGACGCAGCAGAGCCCCCGGGTCCCAATGATTCTAACACCACAAACACATACACAATTTGAAGAATTTTAAAATTTTGATGCAATAGATAGCAGAGTTCTATGATCGGTCCGTCAACCCATGGACGCCTTGGTACAAGCCATGAACCATGACTCAGACCTTTGAGTCTTCCCACTTGCCCCAAAGTCAGTCTTCAGTACTGACATTGAGTCTATCAACTTGGCCAAGTCAGTCTTCACTGAAATTGCCACCGGTGTATTAATTTCTAGCATGAAGTTTCAGTATAAGTCAAGGAAGGGGGAGAAAGAATATTGCAATTTGCATAATTCGAAGTCAGTCTTCACTGAAATTGACACTGGTGTACTCCTGGACGAAGTTTCAGTATAAGCCAAGCCAACCAAGACTGTCTTGCAATTTGCATCAGTCAGTCTTCACTGAAATTGACACTGGTGTACTCTAGGACGAAGTTTCAGTATAAGCCAAGCCAACCAAGACTGACTTGCAATTTGCATCAGTCAGTCTTCACTTCCATACACGTTACGGGTTGCTTTCTTATGTACTCCCTCCATGTCAAGTGTTTAGTCCTTTTTGAAATTTTATGCCACTTTTCAATTATTTATATTTTATAATCTATAATATTTTAGGTGATTTTGAAAACTTTGTTGTACAGATTTAAAATCCAGTTAGGATGGAACGAGAGACTAAAAAGTAGAGATGGAGGGAGTATAGTGTTTGTCCCCACCAGGTGGTATGCACAGTATTACAACAAATCTGCCTTCAAGATACGACGAAGCCAAAAATCAAGTGATTATACCGAACTAGTTTGTCAACAATACAAACTCGTTCGGTTTCGATGTCATCTGTCAGATAAAGAGTTGGCGAACAGTAGTGGGGACTCTAGGAATTTACAAGTACGAAGTCATTTACAAATTATAAAAGTTAAAGTTGTTTTCTTTGAATTGGAGGATGGTGCTATGAAGTGGTGTGCGCAGCACCGTACTGCGCACCTCCGAGCCGTCGGATCGTGCATCCGATGGCTCGGATCTCATCTCAACAATAAACGGCTCTTGATCGTTGGTGACCGAAATGAGATCTGAGCTGTCGAAACATCTGATAGTTCCGAGGTGTGTAGCACGGTGCAAGGAAATTGAAAGTAAATGCTGAAATTTTGGAGGAACAACTTTTCCAAAGTTAAAATCGATTAAATTTGCTTACATTCACCCAATTATATACTCCCTCCATCCCAATTTGTTTGTCCACTTTTTTATTCTAGCTTGTCCCAAAATTTTTGTTTGGTTCGAAAAATTCAAAGACTAAAAGCTAAGAAATTCCAGATAAATGTGCATATTGCATTTTGTTCAAGATAAATTCTATATAAAGGTGTTTAGATATGTCATTAATCGGTATTCCATGAACATGGTTCTTCTCGAACTTGAAGAACATGACGAGCTGTACCAAATGAACGTTCCTGATCATTGTTGTGAGCCCGGGATTGGTCCACGAAATTCAAAAGTGGACCAAACTGTATGGGATTCGTACTGGACTGACTAGACTTGAGTCCTTGATGACTGGTTTCCATTGTGAGATGAGGGAAGCAAGAAAACATTTAGTAAAGTCAGTCCAAGTCTGTATTTTTATTATTTTTTTGCATTCATGAGAAAGTTTTGAACTAAAATTGTTTATTGCGTAGGAAACCACGATTATTATTTTTATATAAAATATGGTGACTTTTACGGGACAAGTTTTAAAGAAAAATTAATCATAGTGGAAAAGTTAGAGATGAGAGTCCCAGAGTATTCCTACAAACCGAAAACAAAAAACAAAAAATAAAAAAAAAACCCCAACATTTTCATACTTTGTTTACCTTTCCTCGCAACTCTACTATGTCAGGAATCGAACTACACGTTCAATCCATAACGTCCCTATGGATCTTGGAAACCACGACCAAATAAATGAAATAACAAAACAAAACAGTGCATAATGAATAGAAAAGAAAGAGCACATAGATTTACACGGAAAATCTCAACCCGAGAAAAACCTCAACCCGAGAAAAATCCACTATAATGAAAATTAATGGAGTACAAATTTTCTCTCCTCTCTCTAAGAACAGTTTTCTCTTGTGTACCTCTCTATTTTCTCTGAAAACTCTTTTAACCCTAATTACAATCTAACTGCGTTATAAATAGGTAAGGCCAATGGCCAAAAATACCACTGGCAAAACACGAAAAATGCTGTTTTTGTTGCAATTCATTGTGCGGCACCCCTGGGCTCCCGCGTTGCTCAAGGTCGTCTGCATAAGGTGTGAATAATTGGCCCTTGGTTACTTGCCAACTCCACCTATACGATTAGTTGTGTTTGATTGATGAGCCAACAACGTACGTACCTATGATGTTTTTCTCCAAAAAAACTGTTAGTAATATCTTGTATTTTCTACTCAAAGTCAATAAAATCTTAATTGATGTGTTGATATTTTTAAACTTCATGTTTCCCAGAGTGCATGTTATAATCAGAACTTCATTCCCTCCCACTAAGCACGCCACATCAAACCAAAGTTGAAACTTCAATGACCATAAACCATTGACTGAGCCCTTGAGTTCTTCCCACGTGCAAAAGTTCCAAAATTTTTGTCCCTATTTTCATATTTTTTTGATTACTCTCAGAGACGAATGATGTGATGTAAAAATTTGACTCCAATCTTGTTAGAATAAAGAGAAGTAATAAAAAAACCCCACGCCAAATAGGTCAAAGAGGCCCTTAGGAAAGTATGGCATGCGTATTTGGTTGTCTAGCTATTACTTGCCAATGGATCCGGGGATGGTGCCAAGCGGCATCCGTCCATTCATCTTGACACGAATGGCTCGGATTAAATCTATGCGTGTACGAACGACCGCTCGGCACCGCTGCCAAGCATATAACCAGTCGCCTTGGACATTCATTCTTGACAATGATGATTTTCTCCAAATATTCTTCTTAAATTACAGTACATACTTGTTCGGTATGATGTCATCTGTCTGAACAGGAGTTGGCGACTCAAAAAATTTACAAGTATGGAATCATTTACAAATGAAAAGTTGAAATGTTTTCTTTTAGTCGAAGAGCAAATGTCGTTGAAATTGATACTATGACTTTACTTTGCCATAGGTAACTGTCTTATTTTTAAAAATTGTGTCCATAGTTTTTGAACTAAAAGAAAAACAACGCCTTTAAGAGCCTCTCGTGTCTTTACCATTTTTATACTTGAACTCAAATTTGATACGTAAAAACTATAAATATACATTCCAACCCACGACTCAAATTTACACTGAGATAATACTTAAAAGACACATTACTAATAATAACGTACAGCTTTTCACTTGGAGCATACATGCATACTGTATTATTTATATACAATACTTACTAAAACAAAAATAGAAGACTCGTGGAATTAATATCTTAATAACTAATGTCCTTTTCATTAACCAAATCGTAATTCCGAATCCAAGTATTACATCGCTAAAATTGAAACAAAAACAATAATTTGAAGAACTAGACAGAGGTGTTGATTCGTTTTAGTAATGCGATAACCTGTCCATGATAGGGTCAAGGGTTCATTTTTCAATTTTCAATTCCAACAGTCACACCCTATGCACATGGTTAGCTAACTAACTAACTGCTAACTGTCACGCCACATTGCAGCCGCACAGCCCATCGGCCTCGCCATTTAAGGGTGTCTCGTACCATAAGAGCCTAGCCACCTTAGAGCCAAGCTAGTAAAAGGAACCATGATTCATGAAGCTTTTTCAAAAACATCCCAAACTAAAACCTTCTAACATCCCTTCTATCTGACCACGGTGCCAAAGCAATTGGGATAGTCAAGTCAGCTAAACTCTTTAGATTTTGATTGTGGATTGTAGATTAAAAGCTGATTTGGCATACCTTCAAAGCTGCCTCATCCTTCAACTACAGCTCCTATTCAGTTGGACGTTCTTCGCAATGGACAAAGGGTGAACGGTGAACCTGTATGTGGTCCACCTAGGAACTGAACAAATTCACCACATAAAACAGAAAATAGAGAGAAAAAGAATAATACCATGCACCATCCTCAGCCTGCAGCCTAAGGATTTGGCTGCAACCCGAAAATAAAAGTCATGGGCAATCACAAAAGAATGGCTTGCCTTCAGTACTATTCATTAAATTGACCGTCACATGCCCGAGAGATTATGCTAACCGGACGATACTAATAATGATCAAAACAAATTAAGTTCAGACTAACAGACCTTTCCTAACAGGGACATTAGAACCTGCACATGGCACCTTCTTCGTTCTCAGATTATTGAGTTGGTGAAGGTTAAAAAACTAGAGAGTGGGAGAAGATACCTAATTAGCGCTCATGTTAAAAAAAACTATAGTCTGCATAATAAAATCAGGTCCAACCAGAAACTACCTTTCAAATCAAATGATTCCTATTAAGAAAAACAAACTTAACTCTCATAGTCAGCATGCAAGCTTAACTCTCTATAAAGTTATGGGTTTCGTGTAGGCTTTAGCTATTGAGCGTCAATCGCTCATGGTACTACCTTACCATTGTATTCAAATGGTAGGTATTGAAGTTAGATAAGAAGTGCATTGTTAAAGTCAAAGGTACGCCTATGTTGAAAATGTTACACCTCTCACGGATAATTGTTACGCCTCTAAATGGTAAATGTTATGCCTCTCAATGATTAAGGGAGCATCTGATATGCACCGTTACGTCTATTGGTAAAATATTACGCCGATGTTACATCTCTCAGTGGCAAATGTTATGCCTCTTGATAGTAAACATTACCGGTGCATATCGTACGCAAGTGTGAGCTGTAGACATTCTCCCTTTTTTCTTATCATGTTCTATTATCTCCTTTTGAGATGCTCTTATGTATGGGGTTGAACTTGAACAGGCCAGGGGAGATCAAAAGTTAGCCTGACATGTTCTGAACTTTGAAGGCAATTAGTCACATTTTCCCGAATTCATACAATTTTCCTCACCCACACTCACTACCAACCAAACCAATATACTAATTCTCCATTTTTAACTAATCCCCTATTATCCCCTTCTTAGTTAATCTCCAAAACTAGTCCGGCTAACAAACAAGCTCGTAATCAAAACCTACCTTTCGAAGTAGGCTTATAAACAAACGCCTTTTCAATTCTTTTTCCTTCCATTTCTCTGCAATCATGAACTCTTTACAGTAGTTTTTCAATTTTTGTATAACTAGAGTATAAATTAAACTCAGGCCACTTTAATTAAGTGGCCGGATCACAACAAAATGCTATTTATTTTGGATTGCCCCCACAAGATAGGCAAATTTCATATTCAGAATCAATTTCTTTTCACATGGCTGCCACTTCATGTATGAACTCCCTCTCTTTTTTTTTAATCGATGAATTTCCACTCGCTCTCATTCTTTTAACTCTTTCATTCCTTGTGTGTTGCAAAATTTGGATTACTTTTGAAGGGCATGCAGAGCAGCGCATGGATAAAGTAGCCCATTGTGGCATAAAAGTGACCGGTTCAACTCTCGAAAACAATGGCTGATCCTACGCCGAGGATGGAACCTTCTTAGTTGAAAAAGTCAAAAAAAAAAAAAAAAGGAAAAAGAAAAGAGATAGATTGAACTTGACAGCTTTCATTGTGCCTTCGCTACGCTGCTGCATGAATAGGAATAGGCCGGTTGTTCAAGAAGTGGTTGCATATATAAGAAGGGCTTGTGTGGGAGCTAATGTGAGAAATGTTCCTAATCACTGCTTGCTAGGGTAAGACTGCATACATTAACCCTTCTTCAGGTCCCACAATAGAGAGTTTTGGGTGCGCCTTTTTATTTGGTAATATATTATATATTAGGTGTCCTATGCTATTGGAGTCCCAATTGAAATGTAGTCTTAATTAAAACACATTACTTGAACGAGAAAATTGAACAACAAACCCAAGAGATACCTTCAAGCTAACATAAACTTGAAAAAATACAAAAACTGAACAACAAACACGAACATGTAACGTTTACCCAAAGCGATATGCAGCATCCCAAAGTTGTGATGTCAATAGATACCTTCAAGCTAACCATCAAACCTGAAGCACCTACAAGGGAAGAAGGAAAATTAGTCAGTGAAGAAGTTTGATGACGGCAGAAGATAATCGCTTACACAATATGCAAGTTTGTTGGATGCTGCAGCAGCTTGAATATAATGAGTTGGTTTTTGTCCATAATTGAATTCATATAGGAAAAAGTAGCTATTGTATACCAATTTCCAGTAAAAGAAAGAAGGAGAAAAACACATACACATGCCCAATTGATAGCTGCAGAGGTTATTCAAGAACATGCCTCATTGACGTTGCAAAAAATATAGCTTTGTTTATCCTGAATGGGAATGGGGCAATAGAGGTCAACTATATAAACTCTTCATTTGTTGCCTCCTCTCTATTGTTCTGAAAAAACCTTATATTGACGTTCTAGTTGAATATTGTGCTTCTTAAGTTTGAATATAAACGGAATTTTTTATTATTATTATCTGATGTCGTGTTCATAGCTACAAACCAAGTTAGAACTATCTGAATTGACGAAAAGAAGTAAAAATGAAAACATCGATCATGCTAGTTAGGAACCTCAGTGTAGTTGAGCAGAACTAAAATGTTTTGCCGGCCTTGTGGTGGTTTGAGTGCCAAATGCAGATTTTTTCTCCAGCAGATTCAGGAATGTAAAAGGGTTCACATGATCAATCTGCATATCTAGTTCTCCTACCTTCCTTGTACTCCCAACTACAAGAAGAGTACCGTTCTTGATCACATGCAACAGAGTAACGACTTTTCTGATATCCGGTCAATCTCTTGGTAGTTCTTCTGAACATGCTATTCCCACTTTTAGAATTTAAGTCAAGCACTCCTGAACTTTGTGAATGCTAGCCGGGCTTTGATTCTGAGAGCTTTTGATGCTTGAGCTTGTCTCTCCCATTACTACTTGTTGAAGCAGAGTTGGATCAGCAATGTTTGCTACTTGTGCAGCCATAGCCATCTCAACAAAGTTGTGGAGGGTCATACTTTTTTTTGAACGGCAAAGAAGAATATTATTAAGGAAGGGAGGAGAGAATACATTGGTAGATAAAGAAAAGAAAAGAAAAAAACGGCATCACAACGCCAAGGATAGATCCCAACGAGGTTGGCACCTATTCCGGCGACAATCACATGCCAAAAACCCCAAGCTAGTTGATAAGGAGTCAACTAACTCAGAGAACAAAAAACAACCCAACAAACATGGGAAAATAACCATAAATTATGGCCCAATGTTCAGTTCAGATAACAATTAGAAAATACGGCCACAAAACTAGAGATAAAATCCGATGAAGCTCGGACCAAGCAAAGGCTGCCAGGTAAATGATACTAAGCCGCAGTGACCTTGAAAGACCACAGCATAAGTCAGCCTCTAAGTCACTTAAGATTGAAGTAGAAAGTTTGAGCATCTAATCCACAGCAAGTCCAAGGCACAACAGAGTCGAACAATTTGAAGCATCCACAGCAAGTCCAAATTCAGCAATCAAAAACAGTCCAGGCTGTCCACTGTCCAGCCACCTCATATGCGTAACCTCAGCAATCCGCCACTCAGCTAAAACTAGACTGTCGTAAGAAATAATCATCTTCCAGCTTCCACTAAGCACCAAGAGAGTACAACCCGATTGGAAATTGCCCCAACTGAAGTAAATAGCAGCAGCAAAATTCCAACTACCATTAAACAGGGCATCTGTAGGTTTCTTTCCTGTTAACATCTCCAATAACAGAATACCGTAACTGTACACATCACCGGATGTTGATACTTCATTTCCAGTGCCGTATTCTACAATTCATCCGTCATACAGAAAAATAATATTACAAATCTGGTTGGTAATTAAGTAGCCTCTCAAGGAATAGTAAGAAAGAACACAATTCTTGATTGGTCCATATTGATTTTATTTTTTGGTAAATGGACTTTCATTAAAAAACACAAACCAAACATACAAAGAAGCCAAGGGTCATAACATACAAAATCAGAAGAAAGAGAACTGTTATTCACAGTTTTTTTGGACACAATAAAGAAATTAAAATCTTAGCAGAAACCCAAGTAGGCAGTGTTTTCCGGATGCAGGCTAATTCATATAAATTGAAATAGGAATACTAAGCATCACATCTCCTAAGATGTCATGCTTAATGCTTTGACTCCTGACACCAAGTATGCTTGTGTAATTCCTAGCGTTACCACATCGCCCATCTGTGGCAAAAATATTCTGAAACCCAAGCGAATTACAAA
>BPLS01023474.1:0-10083 GCA_019656275.1 Rhododendron kiyosumense
ACAAACAGGCCTCGATCTAGTAGCGTCCTTACTAGATTCATAGGAAAAGAACAGGATAGTCTTAGAGAATTAGAGCAACAGTTAGCTGAAGCACAATTTCAGTATCATAGAGCAAAACCATTCCAGAATTAGGATTGAACTGTAATTTTAAGTAGTAAAGGGAAAAAGGGTAATTAGTACATAAAGGTGTATCACGTGTAAACACATAACACCTCACCAGATAATAACTTGAACCAATCACAGTTAGCATGGGTTGGAGCATGGGCTGATGTCCTGGTCTGTAGCATCACTCATTTGCATAGTCTATCTTCTTTTCTTCTTTTTTTTGTTGGAACTATTTTCTTGATATAATCCTTCTGTTTCTTCCTCTGAGTAACTTTCCTCTCCTCTGAATTTCTCCACCATGCCGGCGAATCCCACTTCACCATCGTCTACATCTGGTATTTCCTCAGCAGCAGCCGAGCCTGCACTTCCTTCAGGTTTTCTTTCTTTTTCCACATATTTTTCACTCACTGTGTCTCTTTGTTTGCTTAGAAAATTGCCGGAAAATGATTGCCCTCCTAATTCCTATAATGGGAATCTTCCTTCTTTAATTTCTGAGACAGATAAAGAGTCTGATTTATACATACCCGGCAGCCCTACAGGCTGTTTGTTCGATTGGATTACTTTAGTGAACTAGCAATCAATCTCTGCAATTGGGTCTTTCCTACTGAATTTTACCGAGGGTTTCATGTTTCTGAGTCAAATTATTAATGACTGTTTAAAAAAATGATATGTGAATTGCATTGCTTGGGGATCTCAATGATCAAATCTGCAAATTTTACTTGGATATTATTGCCACTTTACCCCTATTTTCCCTCTCTGCTTATAGCCTTCTTGTCCACTGTTTCTATAGCTTCTGTTGTATTTATGTGTATGGCCACATGCATTGGCTGGGGAAAATTTACTCCAATCTCAAAGAGTGTTTTTCTCTAAAATCAACCATTTCCACCTCCTCTCTCTGGCATTTTCCCTCATTCAGAACTCCAATTTTGTACAATGCCTTCAAGTTTGTGTTGTCGGTAGCCGAATATGTGATTGTTTAGTAGCTGGTCTAATTTCACACTTTTGATGTTGTAATGAAGGAGTTGAGAAATCTAGAACCATGAGGGTTATAGGTGACACAAACCACAGACTCCAAGAATCCTTATCCCAGACCTAATATGCCAGATAAACTAGTTTAGTGTCATTGGATCTAGAAGTACCTGTCCCGTTGGTCATTTGACTTCATTAAATTGAGGCTGCCAAAATCATTTAACTGTTACTCCATCCATCCCCTCATAGAGCAAGTGTATCAGAGTAGTTAAAGCGCATTTTTAGGCATTTTAGAAGGTCAAATACACAAAAACACCGTGCAACAGCATAGGTATATGCCCATGTAAAATGAATGCAGCTACAGTTCTTAGGCATATATACCGTAGAACTATTCATTAGGTATTGGTTATTTTATTCTTTTTGTGCTCCTTTTGCACTTTCTCTCTCTTCTATAATTGGTTACTTTTTTTCCTTGTACTTTACCACATAATAAACTAATAATATTATATTTAGAGATAGATAAAATAGAGAGTATTGGTGTAGTGTTAAAATAAATGTGAGTAGGTAAAATAAAAAATGTGTACTATTCATCATTTTTTTTACCTAATGACTGGTAAACTTGCTCTTAAATGTCCATTACAGAAAGCTGTGCATTTTCAAACCCCCAAAAAATATATTTATGTATATTCTTTTTTATATTGTAATGAGCACTTTAATTTGGTGTAAAAAATATTAAAAGGAATTTACAGAAGTATATTTTTTTGGGGTTTGAAAATGCACGGCTTCCCGTAGTGGAGATTTTAAAAGGGGACGGAGGGAGTACTATTTTTGTTTACAAGGGCAGAAGTTATTGATGTAGTTAATTCTCGATTCAGTTTTGTGGCACCTCCTCCTCCATTGTTGTTTAGCTTATGCATATTTGTGTATATGCAGTTCCTACTCTTGGCAGCTATAGAATCCATATATAGACGTATAGGGCCGCAATCCTGCAAGAGTGAAGTTAGGGGTTTCGGACACAAGGACTCAAACGAAACTAAAGTTTGAGGTTTGAGATGATTGCCTTTGACATGAACACCAATATGATACGACTCAACAAAATTAAGCGGAATGAATGCGGGTTGGGACTCGCGTAACCCAAGAGGGACATAGATAGCCGTTTAATTGTCTGTGTCGACCCGTCTACCTAAAACGACATGATGTGAACACGACATGACACGGATCTTTTGTTCTGGTTGGAGCTGGTTTTTCAGTATTTAACCCCTGTTCTTTTAGTTTGCAATTTATTTTGAGGCTTATGCCATAGTTTTTGATGCTCTTCTGTCGTCTTAGATAAAATTCACAAGCACGTAATTGGCATTGATAATTATGTCTAGTCGCGGCTTAAAATATTTTTAATGTCATTTGGCTATAAATTGTTGGTTAATTAGTTTTGTCGGTTTTTATGATTTATGTGATTATGGTAGTATTGAAAATGTGTTATTATTTGAGTAAACAGGTTGTTCATGTGTATTAGTGTTACATGTACAATTTTATGTAAATCTTGTGAAGATTTCCTCAGCAGCAGCTGAGCCTACAGTTGCCTCAGGTTTTCTTTCTTTTTCCTCTTAACTTTCAGTTACTGTGTCTGTTTGTTTCCTTAGAAAATTGCAGGAAAATGATTTTCCTACTAAATTCTATTACGGGAATTTTCCTTCTTTAGTTTTGAGAGAAACAAAAAGTCTGCTTCATCCATATATGCAGCAGCACCGAAGGCTGTGTGTTTATTGCACTAGCAATCAGTCTATGCAATTGGGTGTTACCAACTGAATTTTACCTAGGGTTTCCTATTTCTGAGTCCAAATTATTATCCACGGCTTAAAAATGAATCTGCGAATCCCATTGCTTGGAGATCTCAAGTATCAAATCTGCAAATTTTACTTGGATGTTATTGCCACTTTACTCCTGCTTTCCCTCTCTGTTTACAGCCGTCTTCTCCACTGTTTCTATGGCTCCTGTTGTGTTTATGCGTTTGGCCACTGGCTGGGAAATTTCCTCCACTCTCATGAGTGTTTTTTCTCTCCAATTAACCATTTCCACCCGCCTCTCTTTGGCATTTTCCCTCTTTTTTTTTTGAACTGACATTTTCCCTCATTAAAAACTCCACTTTTGTACAATGCCTTCAAGTTTGACATTGCTGATAACCGAATATGTGATCGTTTAGTAGCTGGTCTAATTTCACACTTTGAGTTTGATGTTATACTGACAGAGTTGAGAAATCTAGAACCAAGATAATTATACTCTACACAAGCCACAGACGCCAAGAATCCTAGACCTATGATGCCAGAGAAACTAGTTTAGTATCATTGGATCTAGAAGTACCTGTCCCATTGGACATTTGACTTTAGGGTAGTCCTATGGTACACACCCCTTATTAGGGGGTGTACCGTACGCACCATGATTTTAAACCCTTGGATTTCAAAGTGAATAATTTGGACCACCCATTGATTAAATCAATTAATAAAATAAAAAAAGGGCCTAACAGGTAACAAGTTATTCTCTCCTCCTTGACTTTCTCTCCCTCTCCCCCATATGTAAAATATTACAAATTATATAACATAACCACAATTGTTATGACAATACAAAAAATTGGCACTTACTTACCACGATGTGTCGTACCAAAAGAAATCGATCAAAAGATACTAGATACAAGACCAAAATATGTCGTAGCACAATCAATAATTATTATACCCAAGCAAGATACATGTCTAAAATTTCACAAATTAAATATTGTATAACTTGACATCCTAACAGCCCTAATCGATCATTCTAAAAATACACTCACTAACGACATTTAGATTGTCCATTCAATTTTTATTTGATATGAAACCTAGTCCTCTGTTGGAGTTGAATATACGGTAGCCATGCTACCGTGACACGGTAATGATAATTAAATCCGTTGAGTTTTTTATGTTTGTTGATTAACTCACCTACGTAAATTTTTCCCTCAATCAGGTTTAGGAAGCTTCATCATCGGCATGCAGATTGAATAATAGAATGATATTTTCCATCTAATTTAGTGTCTAGCTATAAGCCATCAACTTCATTCTTGGTACGAATGACCTAATTGATATTATATAAAAGATAGACGATTTAGATTAAAAAAAAAAAAAAAGCACACCTTACGTGGGGCTCAGATGGTGCATTATTAGATTTTAATGTTGTATTGAAATTGAACTAGATTTGTCGAAATATGAAACTACAAGGACTCTATGTAATTTAACCAAAAAACAGCATTCTTAAAAAAAAAAAAAAAAGGAATGAAGGGTGCAAGACTTGAACCCCTGATCTTTTAGATAAATGTCCAAACTCCAACACCTTTTCGCTGTGGTACATAATTGAGAATTTGAAATTCTAAAGGCTATTAATTTTATGATTCTTTCTTGTACGTAGGGGCCCTATTTCCAGGCTGAAATTTTGAGAAGACAGTGGCCTTAAATGCACCAGTCTTAGTGCTTGGCTTGCACTTGTAGGTCATATTATAGCCTATGTCATTGGTGTAAATTAGTATGTCGACTATAATAATTTTTTTTAAAAGAAAGTACAATGACAATAAATTTTCAAAATTATTTATATTGTACTTCCACGACCTAGTTCCAAGGACCACCGTTAAATTTGGATTTGTATGCATAAGGTGAAGGTTTGGCACCAATCCACTTGTCAAATATATAGTGCCAATTGTTAAGTGCACCACTCTGAATATCTGTATCTTGAGACAGTTGGGTAATTATTTGTTTTAGTGACCTCTCATTTTTTCATGAAAAATTGAAGGAATTTTGATTTTTTGAATTAAATTTTGTAGAGAAAGAATTTAATTTAGACTAATATTTTGAGAGGAAATTGTAGTTGTATTCGAAAATTTGGGTATAGTACTTCCTTTTTGGTGAATTTCTTGGATGAATTAAATTATTGAGGTATTGTGTAGGGACAAATAAGAATTTAAAAAAATAGTGTGGGGGGAATAAAAAAATTAAGATAATATGGTGGAAATTTTAAAATTTGAAAAAATAATGTGGCGGGAATTAAAAATAATTAGTGGTATGGTATTTTGCTGATTTTAACTATCGTTTACTGAACATTCCAATTGAATTTTTTTATACAATTCGTTGTGGGAATGAAAACGCCCAATTTATGATGTTGTCATAACTAATTTAGTTATATTACTAAATTTGTGGTTTTGTTTTTTTTTATTATAACTATTGTTAACTGAACATTTCGATTGAATTTTTTTTATACGACACGTTGTGGGTATGTGTTTACACCCGTTTTTGGCACCAAATCTTGGGCTAGCGTTGGAGGGCCATTTAATTATTATTTGATTAAGTTGGGCCAAAAAATAGAGATGTGTTGAGTTAAAATTAATGGGCCAAAATAATACTAATTAGGCCCGGTTAATTTTAACTTAATCTAGTTACGGGCTAATGATATTCTGGGCTTAATTATTGAAAAGAGCCCATAATCCATAGTGATTATTTGGTGGTTTCAAAATATTCTGTAAAATGGGAATAATGGGTACCATTATTCTTGTTAACTGCCTATGACCGAGAAAAGTTGAGAAACCATTTGATCTCCTGGGATTTTCGGACACATGGCAGCATATGGGAAAACAAGTGCCCATGATTTCCTATTTAATGTGTTTACCCATAAAAAGAGGACGTGAGCTGCCAGATATTCTTTGTTGAAGCAATTTGGCCCACGATTTCAAGAAGTACATGGTCAAGAGAACATGGGTAGTTGAGAATCAACCCGTGATAAGCAAATAACCTCTTGCAACTGCTATAAACCGCCAGCTCAAGGCAGTGGGAAGTTATTTCAAACACTTGGCAGCATTTGGAGCCAACTCGGGACACTTGTCATCGCCAAGTGAAGGCAGGAAGTTGATCTTGCATGCAAAGCCGAAGACCCTTGCCTATAAATAGAAGACCTCAAGAAGAAAAAAGGGGTCCACACACCAATCAAGCTCAACGCTTAAAACCAAAGCCTTCTCAGCGAAGCAATTATCTCATTTCTCCCTCATTTCTATCTCTCTTGTACCCCAATTTTATTACTACGACGTAATAAAATTATTCATATCTCTCTTTTACCCCCAACTTTATTATTACGATATAATAAAGTTATTTCGTCTCTCTTGTATCCCCAACTTTGTTATTACGATATATCAAAGTTATTCAACGATGTTCTCTACTTTTTCTCACACGGTTGGGAAATTTTAAGTCCACTTTGTTGTGGCAAACCACGAACCTCTTTGTGGCCTCACCCTTTGGGTCACACGCAATCGCTCTCACATACGAAGTCAGATCGAGGCGCACTCACGCCTTCCATACGTTGGACGACGACAAGTCCTGGCATGCCCGCGCTCACACCGCACACGCGCCATTGGATTTTTCGCTCACGCCTACCCGGCGGAAAAGTGGGGAACATCTTTTGGCACGCCCGGTGGGACCCCAATCGTTTCAAAGGGTATCACGCCGATTCATTCGCATGTCAATTCAATACATTGAATTGGATGTTGAAATTCGGCGCCTTAATGAAGAAATTCGTTGGCGCGATGATAAAGTCGACGAGCTTGAAGATTAAATTTACCGTCTCGACTTAAAGAGGCTCCGACTCAATCATATGGAGGATGGGTATATCAACGCAAAAAGCTACTACAATGATGCAATTCAAAGGCTTGAAGATGAAGTTGACATGCTTGAAGACGCGGATCGCCAATTACGTCATGAGGTAAACCATTTTGTTAATGCCAAGTTACAAGGCTATTCACATGTTATGTCTTCAGACCTGCCCAAACAGCATGAATTCCAAAATGGTGGGCTTGATGATCCTTCTACTCAGACCTTTGGGGGTCAAGTTGGCATTCAGTCCTGTACCGTTTCATCCAACAAAGAACTCTCACAGGAGTTCATAGATCCCTTGCATGCATCTTTGCGTGAGATTAAAGAATTGGTAATCAAGTCCAATAAGGCCGTTGAGGACTCCAAGAAAGCCCTTAAGGACTCCGACAAGGAAGTTGAAAAATTAAGGGCTAAACTCCAAGATAAGGAGTCAACTCCTCTTCCACCACGGATATCACAATTTAGCACTTTAGGCCAAACTTCAGGCCTAAATGTGTCTAAACAAGCTTCTACCAAGTACTCCAGTCCTCCAGGCTTCTCTCAGTCCTTAACTTCTGAAATCCCTGCACTCGGGGGGCAAGGAAGCCAAAGAATTGAACTCGGGGGGCAAGAGTCTCAACAAGCTTCCATCAAGCCCACTAGGCCTCCAGGCTTCTCTCGGCCCTTAGCTTCCAAAAATCCTACACTCGGGGGGCAAGGAGGCTGAGGACTTGAACTCGGGGGGCAAAGTTCTCAGCTCAGTCCTTTGAGGATTCCCAAAAAACAGCAAGGTCTGGGTGATAAACATCAAAATGATCAAGGCAACGGTCTCAGATCTGAGCGCAACAGCCAACATTCAGGAGTTTTCCAAAAACTTTTGGATGGTAAGCTATTTCCATGCCTGGAGGAGCGAGAAGATAGGTCTATCTCAATGCAAAAGGAGCAAGATCTCAGACCTGAGATAAGCCAGAATGTAAAAAGTCCTATTCTGAGGGAAGATCAACCCATTCTCTCTTCTCAGAGGCTTTCTCAAGTGTCTGAAGAGTTACCACATTCAGATTCAGTCCTGAGCAGTGAGCAGGTAACAAATACAAATCAAGAACGATCCAGACCTGCCATCAGCTCTATGGGTAGGACTGAATTGCAAGTTGCACCCATTCCAGAGCAGGAGGAATTGAATGAAGAGGAGGAAACCGACGGCACTCCAGGACTTGATCTTGATTCATTTGTAATCGGAGATCCCCCTCCTCCCCCAGTTCATGAAGGCCTTTTTGGCATTGTCCAAATTGCCAAAAGGCATTATCAGCTTAGGCCATTTTTAGGCCTAAAGTGTGTAGAATTGCGCCCACGTTGGATTTGTGGGGCACATAAAAAACGAGTGTTGTTCACTTGGCTCACACAAAAACGTCAAAGTGGTATCAAGAAGGGCTAAGAACAAAGAAAAGTCCTTCATGGGCCGAACAAGCACCTCTAAAATGTTCGGCCATGGCCTATCAGTCCTTGAGTAGGCCTTATCAGAGTTGTACTTGGCCTTTTTTGCAGAGGTGGAGGCCATTTATTTCATTAAGCATGCCTGAAAGTTCAAAGCCCAGGTTCAGACCTTCAAATATATTTTCAGTCCTTTCCGGGCCTTTTCGAAGTTCTATGGTTTCTATACAGCTAGGCCTAGACGCATGACTCTATTGGTGTAAACAAGCTTTCGCTACAGGTGTGGAGGCCCTTTAAGCCTTTTGTCTGGGCCTGAACTACTATAATAAGCATTCCATGCAAGAGTTCAAGCCTTTCAACAGTACTTCGAGTCCTATTAAGGCCTTTCATGGGTTTATGGTTTCTCTACAGCAAGGCCTGGACGCAAGCCCTATCTACAGACCTTTCCCGTAGAACTGAATCACTATTATGAGCACTCAAAGTGGAGGTTCAGTCCTTCCAATACGAGGCCTGGCAAAAGGTGGGAGCATTGAGATTCACCTCTAAGAAAGGCATGAGCATCATCAAATCACTCTAAGAAGCCCTGAAGGATGCAGAATATGGCATTTATCTCTAGGAGAGGCTTTTGAAAGGCCTGTCCAAAGATTGCTGATAGACTCCTTCCAAGGACTGAGTTCATAAATTTTGCCAAAGGTCTGAAGCGAACATGAAAAATGCCTAATACCTATCAAGTTCATAGGCAAGGCAAACAAAAGAAGGTATGCTACAACAGAGGACTGTTTGGATGCCAAAAACAGTTTCATTTTTTATACATGCCTTGATTCTAAAAGTTAAGAATCAAGGCCTGGGGGGGCATTGTTTACACCCGTTTTTGGCACCAAATCTTGGGCTAGCGTTGGAGGGCCATTTAATTATTATTTGATTAAGTTGGGCCAAAAAATAGAGATGTGTTGAGTTAAAATTAATGGGCCAAAATAATACTAATTAGGCCCGGTTAATTTTAACTTAATCTAGTTACGGGCTAATGATATTCTGGGCTTAATTATTGAAAAGAGCCCATAATCCATAGTGATTATTTGGTGGTTTCAAAATATTCTGTAAAATGGGAATAATGGGTACCATTATTCTTGTTAACTGCCTATGACCGAGAAAAGTTGAGAAACCATTTGATCTCCTGGGATTTTCGGACACATGGCAGCATATGGGAAAACAAGTGCCCATGATTTCCTATTTAATGTGTTTACCCATAAAAAGAGGACGTGAGCTGCCAGATATTCTTTGTTGAAGCAATTTGGCCCACGATTTCAAGAAGTACATGGTCAAGAGAACATGGGTAGTTGAGAATCAACCCGTGATAAGCAAATAACCTCTTGCAACTGCTATAAACCGCCAGCTCAAGGCAGTGGGAAGTTATTTCAAACACTTGGCAGCATTTGGAGCCAACTCGGGACACTTGTCATCGCCAAGTGAAGGCAGGAAGTTGATCTTACATGCAAAGCCGAAGACCCTTGCCTATAAATAGAAGACCTCAAGAAGAAAAAAGGGGTCCACACACCAATCAAGCTCAACGCTTAAAACCAAAGCCTTCTCAGCGAAGCAATTATCTCATTTCTCCCTCATTTCTATCTCTCTTGTACCCCAATTTTATTACTACGACGTAATAAAATTATTCATATCTCTCTTTTACCCCCAACTTTATTATTACGATATAATAAAGTTATTTCGTCTCTCTTGTATCCCCAACTTTGTTATTACGATATATCAAAGTTATTCAACGATGTTCTCTACTTTTTCTCACACGGTTGGGAAATTTTAAGTCCACTTTGTTGTGGCAAACCACGAACCTCTTTGTGGCCTCACCCTTTGGATCACACGCAATCGCTCTCACATACGAAGTCAGATCGAGGCGCACTCACGCCTTCCATACGTTGGACGACGACAAGTCCTGGCA
>BPLS01023474.1:10093-27650 GCA_019656275.1 Rhododendron kiyosumense
CGCCCGCGCTCACACCGCACACGCGCCATTGGATTTTCCGCTCACGCGTACCCGGCGGAAAAGTGGGGAACAGTATGAAAACGTCAATTTATGGTGTTGTCATAACAAATTTGGTTATATTACTGAATTTGTGGTATTTTAGACATGTGTTATTACGGAATATTTTAATTAATTTCCTTTGGTACTACACATTGTGGTAAGAAAACGTAAATTTATGATATTATCATAACAATTGTGATTTGTTATATAATTTGTGGTATTTAAATATGTTTTCTTTTGATACGACACGTTGTGTTAAGAAAATGACAATTTTAGGTGTTATCATAACAATTGTGGTTATTTTATAAAATTTGTGGCATTTTACAAATATTTTTGGCTTGAGTATAACAATTGTTGATTTTGGTACGACATATTTTGATTTTGTTACGGAATATCATACGAGTCAATTTTTTTTGGTACGACTTATTGTGGTAAGATAATGCCAATTTATGGTATTGTTATAACATTTGTGGGTAGTATTATTTAATTTTTGATATTGTACACATATATTTGGTTAGGGTACAAGTATTATGGATTTCGGTACGAATAATTATGGTTACGTAACAACAATATTTTTTAATTATGAGTAACCTGCTAATGACCTGTTCAACAGGTAAATTTTAAAATACAAGTCGTAATTAGAATCATAAATATGCATTAGAAAACCAAAACACTACTACAATAATAGATATGCGTCACACTAAGGAGATTCACAAAGATCACGGTTTTCAGTGAAAGTGTGATAAAAAGTGGAACTTAAAATTTTTTATCTCAGTTTAAGTCCAAAGCTGAGATAAAAAGTGGGTTTTAGCGCGAAATAAAAGATCTCGCTCTTACGGTGAGATAAAAGAAAAACAACCTCACCGTTGTGGCGTGATAAAAGATTTTAGGACGGAAAAAAATGAGATAAAAGATCTCACTCTTGTGGTGAGTTAAAAAAGAAAAGACCTCACTCTTGTGGCGTGATAAAAAAGAGAAAAGATCTCACCGTTGTGGTGTGATAAAAGATTTTAAGGTGGAAAAGAATGAGATAAAAGATCTCGCTCTTGTGGCGAGATAAAAAACAAAAGATCTCACCCTTGTAGTGTGATAAAAACTTTAGCGTGGAAAAAAGTGAGATAAATGATCTCACTCTTGCAGCGAGATAAAAAGTCTACCCATTTAGGCGCGTAGTCTAAATTTTCACGTCGGTGGGCTGGTACTCATTTAGGCAGGTTTTGAAAAGTTATGTGAGAAAACAATGTTTAAGAACTTTGAAAAGTTCTTCTTTTTTTTTTTTTTTTTTATAAAAGGTAAGAAGATAAGCCCTAATTACACTCATCCCAAAAAATCTTTACGTTTCATTTTCATCTTTACGCCCAAAAAGATTGAGAGAGGGAGAGAGAGACGGGCAAATCCCACAACTGGGTTCCACCACTGCCCAGTTGTTTTTTTGACGACTGGCGAATTGTTCCACTAATGCCCGATTTTCACGTGGACGAACTGTGATCGTTATGGTTTATTATCGTAGTGAAATTTAGTTATCTCGAATGTCTTCCAAGTATAAATTTGACACATTAAGTAAAAAAATAATTATATTATTATGGCTTAACCTTGTCTGAAAAGAATTAAAATCCAATTGGGAAGCCACCATTGAAATTGAAATTCAATATAAATACAAAATCCATGTGAAATTGTTAGTCTATAAAAAATAAAAATAAAAAAACCTAAAGTTTGTCTATAATGTTACAATCTGTAAATTGTGATAATTTTCATAAAAATACAAAGCACACACTACAACAAAAAACACTATTGTCTATTAAATTTACTAGCTAAAACAAAAATTTTCGCCCAAAGAAAATCCTTTGGTGACAAACAACTAATTTTGATTGGCAAAAGATCTGTTATCATATTTTAAAATTTTTTTAAACAATGTTTATATATGTATTTTTATATATTTAATATCATGTTAATTGCATTCAAAAAATTCAGCAAATTTTGAAGAAATTTTTTTTTTCACTTTATGAAATAAGTATAAATATTTTTGTTTTCCTAATGTAACAGAAGTTCTTGGGTAGCTTAGTGGTAAGGGCTTGGGAAATCAACTAAGGGTGCGTGGGTTCAAAACTTGGCAATGACAAGAAAAGATGGTCTAGTAGATACAAAGATAAGATTACATGCAATGATTTTTTATCTCACTTTGTGGTGTTTTAATCAAGGTTTATAACCGTGATCTAAAGTGACATATAATCACACCCAAAATAGAGAAACAATCACGGCTTATAACCGTGATAAAAGAGAAATGATCACGCCTTTTAGTCGTGATTGTTTCTCTCTTTCAATCATGGTTTATAACCGTGATAAAAAAGAGTGATTTACAATCACACCCAAATCCATCACGGTAGCAGGAGCGTGATGGAAAACTTACAATCACAACCAATAGCTGTGATCTTTATGAGTTATTGTAGTAGTGAAAATCGGCATAATGAAAATCACAAATTGTCATAATTTAGACATACGGTATACCCTGTGTACCATAGCTTCCTCCTTTATGATATTGAGCCTGCCAAAGTCATTCTGTTACTATTGCTGTTTTCAAGAACAGAGGTACTCGATGTAGTTAATTGTCGATATCAATTTTTTTTGCCTCCTCCTCCATTGTTGTTTATCTTATGCATGTGTTTGTATAATTGTATGTGGTTGCTACTTTTTTTTTTTTGATAACTCAGGTGTCCGAGCTACCTTATGTGCACCTCGACTAATCCCGAAGGACCAATCCCACTGCTCACTTTTGGGGTACCAATTAATGCTAGAGTAAAGCTCTGTATGGACTCGCCTCAAAGGAGTTGATAACACTTAAGAGGTTTCGAACCAAGACTAGGGAGCAAACTCCTAAGTCTCAGGCCTTGACCACTAAGCGAAACCCTTGCTACTCTTACCCGAAATGACACAACATGTCATCTTTTGTTCTGATTGGAGTTATTTTTTCAGTATTTGACGCAAGTTCTTTTAGTTTTCAATATTTTTTAGGCTTATTACATAGTTTCTGGTGCACTTGTATCATTTTAGATAAAATTCGCAAGCACATAATTGGTTTTGAGACTTATACCTAGCGGTGACTTAAGCTATTTTTTAAATGTAATTTGACCATAAATTGTTGGTTAATTAGTTTTGTCAGTTTTATGACTTATGTGATTATGATGGTGTCGAAAATGTGTGAATTTTTCGATTAAACAGGTTATTTTGTGTATCATTGTTACCTGTATGTTTTTGTGGTAATCTTTTAAATATTTTTAGTTAATATGTTACCAACATCAATCCATAACTGACACGATTTTAAGCAGGTTGACTGGTTGAGCTAATGTCACTAACTGAAATGGCACGAAACTCAAATGACATAACTCAAACACGACATGATGTCCGCGTGTAGTGAAATAACTTTCTGGATAAAAATATCCTAATTTTTTTAGTTCCCACCGCACCCTAACCTGTATCTAGTGGTTGATATTGGTGATATATATATAAAATTACGTCTCGATGGATTTTCAGTGATAATATTATCTTCTGAATTTATTTAACCATATCAGTGAATGGCCATTCATCATCACCGTCTTCTATCCCAAGTGATGCTGGTAATTCCAAGCAAAACATGGAAGTTCAAAAGGCCACTGGTAGTCTCTGTTGCTTTCCTATTAATATTGCTGCCGCTGCCACCATCACCACCTCCACCTCCACCACCACGTCCAACACCACTCCAGCTCCTCTAGAAAGCAATGACAACAGGAACCATACTTTTCAGTTATTTGATAAAATAGGTAAAGATATCGTCCATATGAAGAAGGCCTATTGCTGATCTGAATGATTATGGAACTGACATTAGCAAACAAATCGAAGAGGCCTCCAAAACATTCAAAAGCCTTGATGATTTGGTCAAACACAGCAGAGATAGACCCACAGAGGGTCCCATCGAAGCATATGTTCAAGAAGATCTCATTGAATTGAAGAAGAAAGTCATGAAACTAAAGCAAAAGATCCCATCCAAGCCCAAGCCTCGCTCCACTTCTGAATCTGATCCCCCTGGAAACCATCGTCCTAATGATTCTACACACAGTGATCCTACAAACGGAATGCGACACATTGCGAGCAAAATTCTGGACAAAATTGCCCAATTTATGCAAGAATGAAATGCTTGCACGCAGCTCTGATTTCCAAGATTTCAAGGCACTTTACGCTGGCCTTGGTGACAAACAAAAGGTTTGTTTGTTGTGTTTTTCTGCTTTCCCGGAAAAAGAGATCATAAAGAAGACGTTCATGTCTATTGGTGGACTGGAGAGGATTTTGTGGCTCCAGTTAAGGGTACTGAAAAAACAGCAGAGGAATTGGCAAACGACGTATTTAGTGAGCTTATGGCCAAGGGCTTCATTGAGCCCATTTCTGAAAAGCGCACTTTGGATTGTTTGGTTAACAAATGCCAAATGAATCCTTTTGTTCGTGCTGCCGTGTGTTTGGGCTGAATTAGCTCAATCAAATGGCAAATGATTGTGTGCGGGCGTGTCAGAAAAGAAATAACTTCAGAGAAGAAATTACTCTTTTCAAATTGATTTGAAATAACTAATCTCAATCAGGTAATTGTGTTATCCGTTCGATTACCTCAACTAAGAGGATTTTTCCTTAAGGTATCAACCAAATAAAAGATTGACGCGCTTCGAATCAGAAAGATGATTGAACACAAACAAACCTGAATTTAATCAAAGGTAAATTTGTATGTAAACACTCTTAAGACTCTTTCAAGAATAATACAGAAATATAAGCACACTGAATTTAATCAAAAGTGGACTTACAAACGACTATTCTTTGGTAAGAAAAAACTTACAAGAAAATAAGAGAACTTGAATTTAATCAAAAGCAATCTTACATGCAAATAAGCCTTCAACTTACAAAAAAATCCTACTTTAAACTAACAATTAATCTAAGATAGATCTCTGAGCAATCATTTTGTATGAGTTGTCAGATGATATGAATTTTTTGTGTGCTTCTCTCTTCGCTTTATTTCTCTATTTATAGACACTGGGTCTGCCTTCGATCTCCACGTCTTCGATTAATGCCCACGTTGGCCACATAAAACGGTTGAGGGGGCTTTCGAACGGTTACATTGATATTTCCAGAATTCTTTCCTCCTCTGCACGCTTCGATCATGGTGTTCATGGTCACTTCCTGGATCGTGGTTCCTATTTTCAAGCAACGTGAATTAATGCAACACGTCTGGCTTCCTAAATGATTCCCTGCAATTGCGTCTGATTTCAGTTATAAAACAAGGCAGTGCGGATACCGTTCGATGATTGTAATGTCTAAATCAACGGTTAAATCTAATAACTTCCCAAACCATTGTTTAATCGTTATCCAAACGACACCGGTTTATTCCAAAACGACACCGGTTTATTCCAAAACGACACCGGTTTATTCCAAAACGACACCGGTTTATTCCAAAACGACACCGTTTGTCATAAAAACAGTGTCCTCTTTAACTCCCGTAATCCTCTATAATTGGCACTTGCCTGGGACAGGTTCCGTATGGCCGTCGTACCATTCGGTGCCATGTGAAATTTTCTCATTGGGTGGCACATTTTAGGATGTAAACACCGTGATTGCACTTGCTAGAAGGGCTAAATTTTTTTATTTTGATGCAGAGGGGAAACCTACTGGTAATTTCTCCTCTTCTTACCATGTATGCTTATTAGCGGGAGAAAAGCTGAAGGGAGAGGGTATGGATAATGTTCACATGTTGTTCAACGTTGATCAGAAAATTCTTGATTTTGAATTGCCCGAGCTGAAATATCAACCTTCTTTGTTTGGGAAGGTGGCAGACCTCCCAAAGGCACCATATTGAAGTTGAGGACACCAAATTCCTTGAAGCCTTGAAAAACATGAAGCATCTCTAGTTTCTAAGCCTCCAAGGGATTTCACAAATTATGAATCTTCCTACTTCCGTTTCAAACCTCACGAATCTCACAATATTGGATATTAGAGCCTGTCCCAATCTTGAAAAAAATCCTGGAGAGATCGGCTTGCTTAAGACTTTGACACACTTGGACATGTCAGAGTGCTATTTGCTAGTTAACATGCCCAAGGAGATTTCCACTTTCTTAGAACTTGAAGTTCTAAAGGGGTTTGTTGTTGGGAATTTGGAGGGGAAAGAAAAAGACTCTTGTACCCTTGAAGATTTGGCAAACTTGCCAAAGTTGAGGAAATTGAGCATTTTCACTGGCCGGAAAGACTTCCCTTTAGATTCTCAGCTAAGGGATCTCAACCGATTAAAGAAGCTTCTCACACTAACAACAGATTGGAGAGGAGATTCACAGGAGAAATCAGAAAACAATTCTATGGCTAAAAATCTCAGTGAAATAACACCAGCTGTAGAATCTACCAAACAGAATTCTGGCGGTGCGGATACCTAGAATCCAGCCAATGGGGTTAATATCAGGGAAAGTTGCAATGCTGATAATGAAGCAGATTCAAGGGCAACACCATCCACCATGAAGCGATGCAATTGGCGTACACTGGACGTACCAACTAATTGTTTCAGAAAGACTTCTACATCGAAGACAAACACAGATGCAAGCCCAGAACTTCCAAAACAACCGGAGAAACTGGATCTTTAGTATTTCCCTAATATTGATGCACCCAAATGGCTAATGGATAACAAACTGAAGAAACTTTATATCCGGGGAGGGACACTACGAGAGTTGGGTCAATATGGTGTTTAAGAAAAGGAGGAGTGGACAGTTGAGATTTTGAGGCTTAAGTTCTTGAAAAACTTAGAGATGGGTTGGAGGGAATTGATGGAACTGTTTCCGAAGTTGATTTACTTGGAGAAAGTAAGATGCCCAAAGCTCACATTTTTCCCGTGTGACGAACAGGGAGTGTGGATGAAAAAACCAGCAAAATCTAAGTGATTGTAATAACAGCAGATCAAAGTATGTTATGTGGCTTGCCAATTCTCTTCATTAAGAAACGTTTATTGTTGAGTCCTTTGTAAAATGTTCTTCTTTCAACTTCTTATGGTGAATGTTAGGAGTTAATCCTTTTTGTTGTTTTTCCTTTGAGACCATTTCAGTTGTAAGACCTATCTCCACTTAAATTTGTGACTAGTATGTAGTAATTTTCCTCAGATTATCAAGTGTTTTTTGCCAAAAGTTGAGAGGTAGTATTCATCAAAAGATTCTCATGGGAGAAGGTTGAGAGTCTATAGATCGGACACTCCAACAGAAAGACTGCTTATCTACGCAGGGTGCCCGGCGCTTGGTTGTTCTTCTATTCGATTTTATGGAGCAAGTTGCTGTAAGTGAAACCACCGTTTGCAGTTTATCTTCTTCAGATGGCATGCATTTTCCCTTCTAGGCGGTGCCTTGTCATTCTTCGGTGGTGCGTCTATTGGACGAGATCACCCCAAGGATGCCGACTTTGCTTGTCTTGTATTGTATGCAACATGTTATCTGTATATTCGTATTGCTTCATCACTGCACTAGCCAATACAGAACTTTGCTCTAATTTTATTTGGGGCCCTCCGCTAGTGGACGGTGGAATTGATCCTCTATGTTTAGTCGGGCTGCGCGTAAGCTGATCCTGATTATCAAGAAAATAGCTGCACCACCAGTGGGTTCGCTCCAAGTTCATTATATTAATGAATTTCTTGCCATATTCCAAAACAACGGTGCTATTGACATTGACAATGCACGCACAAATTTTGCACAGATTTTAATGTAGGATCTACAATTGATCCACACAAACGATCCAAATCATTCATTAAATGTAAAATATTTTTTCAAAGGCCCTTGCAAATAATTAGCTCAATCCGATACCTATATGTGCTCGATCCAATCATTTAACTTTTCATTCAAATTTCACGATAATGAAAAGTTAGATAATTGGATCGAGCACCTATAGATATCGGATTAAGGCATTGAGCTGGTTTTACACGAGAGCTCTTGAAAAAATATTTTATATTTAATGAATGGCTCGGATCGTTTCTATGGAATCTATTGTGGGCCCCATATTAAAATCTGTGTTGTATGCATTGTCTGTGTGAACAGACTTAGTGATTCTAAAAACAAGTAGTCAATCATATCATTTCCTTAGTTTGAAAGGGTTCATAGCCATCGAAATGTCAATGTCACATTGAACCACTGAAGGAGATCAACTATTACAATGATCTAACTGGGATTTCCCATTTACTACTAACCTCCATCATAAAGTTAGGTACAAACGATTTTATTGTTCCAGCTCATTATTCACGTTAGCTGGCATCATCATGTCATAAATGCCAAGTCAACTAAACTTGCAAAAACGATCTGACCTAAAATCAACCAAAATTAAATTGATATCTATCTCCAAGTGCTACAGATTACACTGAGCTGCCCCTGCATTTATATTCATTTGCTTTTCTTCCAAATTCAGTAAATATTATTTCCACCTACATTTGAAAATTAAATGCTTTCAGACTATGCTAATAACATGAGAACCAGTTTTCTTTTCTGGACCCATCAAAGTCAGCTTCTCATTTTTAGTCTGTGAATTAAATTCTCTGAAAATGATGCCCCCTTCAAATTCATTTCTGTTTTCCAGATGAAATGTCTAGAAATTCAGTGTTTGGGAAAATGGGAATTAGACCCAGAAGTACCCATAATAGTGTCTTTTTCTACTCTTTGATTTCTGTTTTCTATTCTTTTTCATTGCTCTGTTATGGGGCTAATAACAGTATAACACAGGGCCGGATTATTAGAGATGGTGAAACAATTACCTCTCCAAGCCAAAAATTTGTGCTTGGTTTCTTTAGTCCTGGGAATTCGGTATCCCGGTACGTTGGAATTTGGTATAACGGAACTGAAATCCAATCAGTTGTTTGGGTAGCAAACAGAGAGAGTCCCATTTCGAGCGGGTTTGGAATTTTAACGGTTGGAAACGCCGGTAATCTAATGGTTCTAGACGGTTATGGGAATCAAATCTGGTCTACGAAATTCCCGGCTGTACCAGGGAATTCAACTTCCACCGCGATTCTCATGGACACTGGGAACCTAATTCTCTTGAGAAGCAAAAGCGTTGGTGATCAAGGAAAGGCCATTTGGCACAGTTTTGATGATCCAACGGATACGTTTCTCCCTGATATGAAAGTTTACATCAATGCCCGATCGGATGAGGGTATTTTCACTTCTTGGAAAAGTGAAAATGATCCTTCGATTGGAAAATACTCAATGGGGATCGATCCACGTGGGTCGCCACAGATAGTGATATGGGACGGTTTAAACCGGCATTGGAGAAGCGGCCACTGGAATGGAATAACTTTCACCGGCGTTCCAACGATGAGGACTCTCTATTCGTACGGTTTTAAGCTTATTAAGGAAAGCAGTACGTTCTATTTCACATACACATTGCCGGACGCCTCTGTACTAATGAGGTTTCAAATACGTCCGGATGGGATTGAAGAGCAGTTGAGGTGGGATGAAGGAACAAGCAGATGGAGCACTGTGCAATTGCAGCCAAGTAACGATTGCGAAGCGTACAATAGGTGTGGTGCATACGGGATGTGTAATGTGATGGAAAAACCCATATGCAGCTGCCTAAAAGGGTTTGTACCTAAGTATGAGAGTGAATGGGAGGGCGAAAATTGGTCAGGTGGGTGTGTTAGAAGGACGAACTTAGGGTGTGGAAATATTAGTAGTAGAAATACTAGTACTGAAATTGGGGTGGCGGAGGGGGAACCGGTAGACGGGTTTTTGAAGATCGAGGGGACGAAGTTACCAGATTTTGCGAGCTTGGTGATGGTAGAGAAAATCGACGAATGTAGACAGAATTGTTTGAAGAATTGTTCGTGTCACGCATACGCGTTTGTTAGTGGAATCAATTGCATGGTGTGGAGCAGGGATTTGGTCGACATGCAACGATTTGTTGATGGCGGAAACGATCTATACATTCGCGTCGCTCATTCCGAATTAGGTAACACGAATTTTGAATTTTGATTGCTGTTTAATTTCAGAAAATCTTTTGAATTTTTAGAACTTGTGTATTTTTTCTTAGATGGAAAATTTTAAGAAAAGTAAACTATGAAATCTCCGATCAAGGATTCTAGCGGTAGATTTTGTTTCTAACAATGTTTCTGTTCCTCTCCAAATTTAGGTAACAAAAGGAAGATTTCCAAGCTGTTGATAATTTTACTCGCGGTGATTGGAATTTTCTTCATTAGTGTATCTATTTGGATACTTTGGAGGTTCAAAACCAACTCAAAACGGAGAATTTCAAGCAATCGGATCCCAACAATCGGCTCAAGAAGTAGAGAATATTCAACGAATTTTTCAGGGTCAAATGAGCTTGAAATTGAAGGGCAGCAACGAACTGGACAAGAGTTATCGCTATACAGCTTTAGTTATGTAGCCGCTGCTACTAACAACTTTTCTGATGAAAACAAGCTCGGACAAGGGGGATTTGGCCCCGTCTACAAGGTAAATTTTTCCGGTTTTAGAATTAATTTATCCAAAGTACCAAACACCCTCTCCATCAAAATCAATATTCTAATTAAAAAAGTTTCCTATGTTGAGAATTATAAAAATAAAATAAAAAATACTACTCCGTACTACTAACTTTTTATGACAAAAAAAGCCTGCTTGTAAATTTTTTTAATTTTTGCAGGGAAAACTATCAGGGAGAGAAGAAATAGTAGCAGTGAAGAGGCTTTCAAGGAAGTCAGGACAAGGTTTGGAGGAGTTCAAAAATGAGATCATTTTAATTAAAAAACTGCAGCACAGAAATCTAGTCAGGATTGTAGGCTGCTGCGTAGAGGGTGAAGAAAGAATGTTGATCTATGAATACATGCCTAACAAAAGCTTGGATAAATTCCTCTTTGGTTAGTTAATTTCGCCATGATCTCTTCTTTTTTTTCCTTGTTAATCCTAAGGGCCTGTTTGGGAGCCGAATTATTTTTGCATTTTTCATTTTGGATTGTGAGTTATTGATTTTGGATTGTGGCCAAAATAAATTATGAATCTGGTAGAGTGCTTGGGAGATATGTGCATAATAAATTTTGCAACAAAGTAGTGTTTGGGAGGATAATGTTCAAAATAGATTATGAATCGGTATTTTAAGGACAAATGCCCAAAATAGATTATAAATTGAGGAAGATAATCCAAAATGAGAATGAAAAAGCTGGCTGATTCTCAGATTGTGTCTGTCACGCCCCGCCCAGGAACGACACCCAAAGTGGGCCCGAACCGACACGACCATGTGGCATTCCACACCAAATAACAACAACTAAATGACAAACCATACACGAAACAGAGTAAAACCCCAGCGGAAGACTTAACATTATTATAAACAAGGTGTCAACAAACTTTATGAACTTACATAGAACAAAAGTTGCTGCCTCTTATCCCAACACAAGTAATTAAACACTAATAGAGTTTCCCACATAATTAAAATTTGAAGTCATAAAGTACTTGACAACCTTAGTCACAAAATGAGTTTAACAAAATCAGAGTTTGACCCATTGACAACTAACTCGACCAAAACCACCAACACTTGATACCATCCAACTGTCCCTAAAATGCAGACCGGTAGTGAACCAACTCTACGACCACCTGTGACCGGGCAATCCAAAAAGGAAAACCAGAGTGTGTGAGATATAGAATACATTCAATAAAATACTACAATACCCGAAGGAACATCTCACTTGAATGTAGTTCACACAACTCAGCTCATGTACTAAAAAAAGACAACACGCATATAATCACAACATATGTAGTGGCACGTCTGCCATAATCCCATATACCCCAGGAATGGTGTCCCACTCACTATGCTCCCAACTACCGTTAATTAGGCGGCATGGCTTACGACATGATGTGCCTCACACACAAACCTTCGGCGGTATAATCAACATCCAACAACATGCATAACACTAGCTAAATCCCAAATAGCATGATACACAACCACCAACATGTAATACCTTATTGAACATAATCATATCAAACACACTCACCTTTGTGTCGACCGAAGTATGCCAAACAAAGGTTTCAGCACCTCCCGAATGACCGGCTCTTTACCTAGCCACCAGTTAACTCATATTAGTTACGTATTCAACAAATACTCGGCACAAGACTATAAAGCTAACATGAAGCTAATCAATATCTAATAGATATAAATATGTCCAAGTCAATAACTAGAAGTGTCCCACAATACGTGTGAAACTCAAACATCACTCAATTTTCCAAAAATAACATATTCTACAATCAATCTGTCTTAGAATGATTATAACATTTAATAGGTTTAGAACTAGTTGATGAGACTACCACCGTTAGAAAGTAAACTTCCGGTACATAAATTTTGATATAAAGTTTGTTAAAAACGGAATCCTGATGACAAAGCTATGCTCGTCCGAAGTTACATTATAACCTATCCAAAATCACAGATTCTGCACGTCTATCAACTTCAAATCAAAAACTGATTTAACCTGGTACAAACTAAGCCACAACCTTCACATATACCGAAAGATATAAGAGTCTAGTTTCAGAATCAACAACCCGAGCTAAAAGATATGACCATTTTTCCAAAATGTGTCAGTGCAGCAAATACAAAACTCAGCCGAGACACACCAACTTATAAAATCCTTCAAACTTAAACCATACAACAAAATGACCTGAAATTTGGAAGAGATCATAACAGCATCTCAAAGTTTATCCTGGATTTTTATCAAATTTTTCACAATAAAATAACCTAGTCAAAATCACCCCCAAACTTAGAAATTCTGTGCAGCGAAGCACAATTTCCAGCAGAACAGTCTGTGTTCGAAAATTCATTAAAAATCGAATACTTAATACTTTTTAGTAATTCCAACGCCAAAACATCACCACCTTATCAATATTTCAGACTCATAAGGAACCATAATCAGAAAGATCGTTTAACCATAAAAAAAATAGATGAAAGACGCAACTCTGTAAGCTGTCTGCACAAAAACAGGAATCTGACCACAGCTCGGTTTACGATTTTTATCTTTTTCTACTCTTCTCAGAAAATTATGAAATTTAACACGACACAATAGACACACATATAAACATCCAGTAATTATTACAAGAATTTAGAAGCTCTCTAGGTACCTCGAATAATTTCGTGAAGAACAGACTAGGGTTTTTCCCCTCTTCTTTCTCTTCTCCTTCTTTCTACCACGTCTCTCCCCCCCTCTCTCTCTCTCTCTCTCTCTCTCTCTCTCTCTCTCTCTATACGTTCAAGAGATAAAAATGGGGAGAAATTATCTCCCCCACGATATTTGTAACCATATAAAAATATTATCGTGTGTAAACGAGACCTATTGTTAACTTATGTTCCAATCACTAATCACCCACAAGACCCTCGCAAGTTCTATTGTTTACGGTTTTTAACCCTCAAAACATATAGTTCAATTAAAACTAATTGAAATACCGAAATATCCGGGGCGGGTATTACAGTGCCTCTAAAGTGTAGTTTTCATAATGCATTGTGAGATTTAGAATCCATTCACACACTACACTCCCAAACAAAAAAAGTAGGAAAATGCACAATCACAATGCACAATCTGCCTCCCAAATATGAGATATAATTAAGCTCTACCAATTTTGACAGATCAGACTAGGCAAGCGGAATTAGACTGGAGAAAGCGCTATACAATTATTGAAGGGATTGCACGCGGACTCCTTTATCTTCACCGTGATTCAAGACTTCGGATAATTCATAGAGATTTAAAAGCTAGTAATATTTTGCTGGATGAAGAAATGAATCCAAAAATCTCTGATTTTGGTATGGCCAAAATGTTTGGGAGAAATGAAAATGAAGCAAGTACAAGCCGAGTTGTTGGCACATAGTAAGTTAAAGTTTTTTTGTACATACGAAGGCTTACTGATTTCACTACATAAATTTTCACTTGAATTTTGCATATTATTTTCTAAATGCAGCGGTTATATGGCTCCTGAGTATGCAATGGAAGGCCTATTTTCTATCAAATCCGATGTCTATAGTTTCGGGATACTACTATTAGAGATTGTATGTGGCCGGCGGAATAGTAGCTTTCATTCACCTGAATACTCAAACATCATTGGATACGTAAGTTCGAAGACTATGCTCTCTGATTTTATTGTTGATTTTTAGTTTCTATCTTCATTTTAGTAACATTAAGGTGAAAAGTCTCTCTAACAACTTTTTATTTCATTCATGTTCGAAAATAAATCTTCAGATCATTTACATCATTTATATATAATACAAAATACAGACCACAGGATACTACATAAACTGTGTGAGAGTCAACAAGATAACGAAGCTCAACAACTCAACCAACACGAGAAATAAGTCCATCAAAGGGGAGAAACAAAGAAAGTAAGGAAGATCGCTTCTAAGGGCAGAAGCTATCGATTCTTGTCTTTAGCCAAAATTTGACCCCTTGACCTCTAAATTAGGAATGTACAAGAATGACCAACTGAACTAAACCCAATTGATTAATAAATCTTTAGAATTTGAAAACATCTTGTTAGTGTTTATTAATAAATGGGTTGTTCTCAGAAAATTTGTCCCAGCAATTTGCGAAGCAAGTCGTTTTTGAATAAAACTTTTCTCTCTCGAAGTCAACTTGGCCTATAACTATGAAGGGATGATATCCTCTTCAATTACTATTCCTATCAGTCTACATTTTTCTCACAATACAACATAGTTTTACAGGCAATAATATCCTTGTGGGATCTACATTTGTAAGATACCTCCAACAACTATTCTAGACAATTACCGGAGAGGATTTGGCAAATAGTAGTTTCTAATCATTTGTAATGATTGGGTACTTTTGAGCCAATTTGTTAATTGGGCCGTCCAGTCCATATATGGTATGAACCCTTCGGGCCCTTGTGGCCTTAGGTGAGAGGTTACCATTGGATCTACATCTTTTAAAGGCAAAAGGACCAACAAGAATTCCTACTAGACTAACTAAAAGAGGCCTACGACCTTGGGATTTGGGCGTTCAACCCAATGATGTTGTAGCGCTCCAAGCCTCCAAAGGTGTAGGGTTCAACTCATGTAAACAAGAGGTTGATTATTGCAGTAATTTAACAAATTAAATACTAATATACTAACAATATTCTATTGTCTTGCAAGAAAGAGGCCAACCATTTAATGAGCCTTGTAAACTTAAAGAGCACTTTCAATTCAAAAAATGACATGATTTTTAAGACAAAATATCTGGATAAAATATAGAAATCGTACTTAAAGTATTTAAGATAGTTTAAAGTGTGGAAGATTGTTGAAGTTTCTGGTTAAGTTTCTAGTTTAGTGTATTAAGAATTATAGGATACATGTTTGTGTGTCTTTAAGGACTTGGCGTTGGCCATGGCCCCATTCTCCCAATATTCCATTGTCTGTGCAACTGGCTATTACATTATCCTCTTTCAGTCTTTCATTCATCTATCAATCTTCATTTGTGGAATAATTTTCACCTTACTCTGAATTATGCAATATGTTAATGTGTAATTGCTAAGTCTTGTGTTCTTGTTCTCGTGTTGCATCCGAAAGGAAATTAATAAAAGAATAGAAATTGATAAGACACAGAAAGGGTACTGGAACAATTGATTATCTTCATTTGTGGAATAATTTTCACCTTACTCTGAATTATGCAATCCTTTGATGTTAATGTGTAATTGCTAAGTCTTGTATTCTCGTTCTCGTGTTGCATCCGAAAGGAAATTAATAAAAGAATAGAAATTGATAAGACACAGAAAGGGTACTGGAACAATTGATTGAGTGCTTGTGTAGTTGCACAATAAGTACAATGAACTTATGGGTTTAACTCCGATAGAGTGAAAATTGATACCCTTCCCGATGTATTGGTGTTAAGGTAACATAAAATTTTCTATTAGGTGATAAAATAACGAAAACAGATTTTTTATTTTATTTTTGAAATGATTTCAGGCATGGGATCTATGGGATGGGGGAAGAGCAATGGAGTTGATTGATCCTTCCATCAAAAGCTCATACTCCCAAAATGAAGTGATGAGATGCATACATGTAGCCATGTTATGTGTGCAGGATTCGGCAATTCAGAGGCCAAATATGTCATCTGTGGTTTTAATGTTGGAGAGTGAAAATGCCACAATATTGCCGATGCCTAGGCAGCCCACATTCACTTCGATGAGGAGATCTGGCGACCTAGAAGTGTTGAAGACATGCAACGATATTCCTTCCTCAAATGATTTGACAATCAGTTCTATCATTGGTAGATAAGTATTTTTTGATCGCGTCAGTTACACACATATTTAGCACAAGCACTCAATCATAGAGGGCCTGTCATATACTTTTGGTGCAGTACGTAGTGGTTCTACACCCGTGTAGTATGTGTGTAGAATGAGTGTCAATAGCCTTTTTACTACTTTCTCTTTTTCTGTCTTTTCCCGTCTTCCGTTGCTAGCAGCAACTCGGAGTTTGGAAGGTCGCAGACTTGGCACAAGCACTCATAACAATAGCAGGTTTATTGATGAACTTTTTTGAGAATCTTCTGGAATGGTATGTTGTTCTCCTCCTTCGTAGGGATGGCGTGCACAGCACTTGTAGACAAGACTAATTATTGCAAATGTAAACATATGCTAATGATTGATTAGCATACATTGGCATCATTTGATTGACGTGACATTTTTGGTTAAACATATGCTAACGACTATATGCTTATACTTGCCAAATTAAGAGATACGAATCATGTTATCCTTTTGCTATTTTCATTGTGTATTGTGTCATATTGATATTGGAACAATTTGGTAATAATTTTTATTTCCAACTTTAGACAGATTTCTATTTCTAATTCTATGCACAACACATGCATTGATTTCAACTTACCCAATCTTGGGTTCGGTGTTTAGGATCTAGTTGAATTTAGGAATAATTGGATTCGATGACAAAGGCTCAAACGCTCGAGTGTTTAAATTTAAAATATGTTATTTAACAGATTTTTTTCCACTAGAGTTGGAAATTTTTTTGGCTGTTAATTTTGCTACTCATTTTTTTTTTGTTAACGTCACTCCATTTGCAAGTGTATTTTTGACGTTAATAAAAAAGGGAGTAGTAAAATTATTTCCCAATTTTTTTATGTGATTTAGTAAATAGATTTCATGTTATTCAGTAAATAGAATAGAAATTGAATTATCATTAAAAAAGAAGAAAATATGGGTACCAAAAGGACAGAAGGAAAAAAAAAAGGAAAGGAAAGAAAAGAAAAGAAAACAATTTCTACCTCTCGCTCTCTCTCTCTTTTATGTTCCAATAAAGAGAAGAGAATAAATTTTATATACTGTCGGTTTGAAACTCCACTTTTCTACCGCCGTCTATTATGGACCTCACCGAGCGTTTATTATTGTAATATGAACCGTTCATACTATAAGACCCGCAGTATAGTATTATCATGCAAAAAATCGACTTAATCGAAAGTCGATAGATATATCAAAATTTCAATTTTGGTTTATAAAATAGAAGATCTGATTTCTGTCAATAATAAAAAAAA
>BPLS01023475.1:0-19526 GCA_019656275.1 Rhododendron kiyosumense
ACGTCACCAAATTTCTTTGCCGGAATGGACGGAGTGTAACGGTGGGGGCTTAAATTAGGAGATTTTGTTGGTATAAGTGTTTAATTAAAATAAAACATCAATTGTTGTCTCAATTGATATTTTTTCGGAAGTGACCTCAATTGAATCTTGGACAAGTTAGACAATTACCATTGTTACGGTTACTGCACTGGAAAGGTCATTGACAGGAAATTCTAGGAATTGCTAGCATTGATCTAATGAAATTCAATGAAATCAATACACTTTTTGGTAATTATGCGAGGGTAACGTTAATCCTTACCAAGTGAGGGTGAACATAATCACACTTGGCATTCCAACAACGTTGTTTTGGTGCGTGGCTTTTGTGTATACATGAATTTACAAAAGACAAAAAATAGAGTGTAGATGTTACGATCACATTTAACCCAATTATCTCATCATCCTTGCAGTCCTGTATTTGACCTAAGCTATGTTACTGTCATCCACTTGCACAATGTCATAGTATTCACTTTAATCAATCTCATAGAGAGAGAGAGAGAGAGAGAGAGAGAGAGTAACAACGAATTTTGTACTTCAGATTCCAAGCGTTATGAGAAATGTGAATTGATTTTCGCACTCTTCTTTATATCATCCCACTTATTTTTGTGTAGTAATTCATATACAAATTTTAGTATGGTAAAACATGTTTCAAAGCTTACCAACTACCTACCATTTAGCAAGAAAAATCAAAGAAACTGAATTTGGAAATTCGGAAAAATGCCGGTAAAGGCTATATTTGGCGTAGTATTCTGTTTGATTTGTCTACTAACATGTTGAAACAGTTGCTTTTATGTGCTCAATGATTAATAATACCTGCTTAATTTGATGTGAATCAACGAGTTGATTCTTAAATTGCCACAATCTATTCTATGAGAAAAGCTCACATTTTCCAATAAGTTGACAAACTCCTTTTTGAAATTCTGTAATGTTTATCTATCTTTTTTCCGATTTGCGCAATTAGTACTCCTAGCTAGTGAGGTTATTAGTCTCTGATGCAGCGATGCTACCAGCGTCCTCTTTAAAGTTGTCCAGGTGCAAAATGTTTGCCTCCGTTCTGGAGAGAGGGGCACAGTTGAAAAACCTTGTTGGAAGTAGCATGAGCAAATTCTGGAATAGACTTTTTTTTAATAAATTCAATTCTTCGTTTTTGGAGCTCTTCTACTAAAAATACAATGTTCTTATTTCATTGCCAAATGAAGCATGACAACGCATAAGAAAATACTTTTAATTTCTTGAACCTTAATGAGCGATCAAATTAGGCGATAGAAAGATAATATCTAATAAATTCCTCTACGATCCAAGTAGTCATTGTGAAACAAATTTTTTTGGACATCGTAGCTAAGCAGGATCCAGGGAGGGTTTAGAGAACCAAATAGAAAAGCTCCCAATATAACATGAAGCATTTGGCTGCGTTGGCCGCTGATGGAAAAGAATGAGGTTTAGGATGTGTTGAGAATGAGGGTATTTTATTTTAGAACTAAAAGTGGATGTCTTTTTATTTATCTATTTTCTTGCAATAATGCAATTATTCGATTTGGACCAAACCCACCATAAATTTGCAGAAATTCTTATTTCATCACCCCATTTTGTAGAAACGGTCTTCTTCAGTTAGAATACGGGACCATTGCTAAGGTCATGAGCAATTAGAGGTCACATTTGAACCAATTGGGACTAGCTTCTTGTTACTTCTGCTAGAGATCAACGGTCGTAGTCTAACTAATGTGCTAAAAACTCTCAGTGCAGTCTACGGCCTACAATATACCCACACACACACACAAAAAAGGAAAAGAAAATAGAGGTCACTTCCGAGAACATCAATTGAGACAACAATAAAATATTGAACAAACAGGGTATGTATCGAAACTCGGACAAGTTAAACAGTTACCATTGTTACGGTTACTGCCATGGAAAGGTCATTGGCAGGAAATCCCAGAATTGTTAGCATTAGTCCACGGTATCAATACACTTTTTGGTAATTATGCGAGGGTAATATTAACCCTTACCAAGTGAGGGTGGACATAATCACACTTGGCATTCCGACAACGTTGTTTTGGTGCGTGGCTTATGTTTTCCGGCCATGTAGCATGCTTGAGAATTCAAAAGACAAATCACTAATAGTACAACGGAAAAGGGCCACCCAAACAATGACCCAACTTAGGTATCTCCACAGGCAAAACCAATTATATAATTAAGCTATGATCGATAATGTTGTAATAGTAATATTTCAAAAGCACAATCATGTCACACGATAGTCAACACAACAAATTAACCGGTTCCCAACATACACTGTTCAACATAAGTTTCAAAACCAGTGTTTAGGTAATGAACAATACAAATCACCTTCGAGGGTCATGTCATCGCCATAACAACCCTGTAAAGAGAGGATAACATACATAAGTCACCAAGACCAAAAACAAAAACAAACAAAAGGATCAGTAAACGTATTGATAAGCATATTCTCACTTTGCAACAAGATTGGTAAACGAAAACATAATTTCTCCTAAAGCAATCACACTATTCAGTTCAAAGAATTTTAAGAGTTCGTGTAAACTCTAAATGGCAACACTAGTTGGCCCTATGGCAATTAATTTTGATGATGGGTTTTGAATATGATACAAACTTCATTGATACATACACTCATGGAGAATGATATGAACACGGTAACAACGGCAATGTCTTCAAAACACAATAGTAGATCTTGAGAAAAAAGGTCTAAAGAAAAACTAAGGACGAGGTAAAAATCTAGTTGAGATATAGTCATAACACCATCGGAGCAATCCAACGTTTAAAAGAAGAAAATCTGAATAACCAAAGTACCTCCTCCAGCATGCAAAAGTTGATCAAAGTCTCATCGGGAACAGATACCACAGAAATTTGGAAATTCTTTGGAGAAGCAACCGAAGTATCCTCAGCCTGGAAAAAGATGATACGGCCAATTAACTTGCCATCCTTGTGGAAATATACCTTGCGGAGTTTGGTGAACTGGTACGATGTGTGCTACATTTTAACAAAGACGGTAAACCCACAAACAAAGAAAGATGAGTTAATTAAAGAGTAAGAAAAAGAAAGAATCTAGGGCAAAGTACGAATTACCTCCTTGAGATTTGCTCGTTTGGTAGATGACCCCCCTGAACTTTACTAACGACCACATTGCCTCCCTATGGTTTTGGAGTAAAATGCAATCGTAACTCTGTTAACGGAACAGAGCAAAAAGACATTGTTACCCTTTTGTTAAATAAAGCAATCACCCCTCACCCCATACCAGACCTGGAGAGAGAGGGAACACGGAGCAGCCCACTTCTTCAGGTATTAACACGGAGGGAAAAATACATCAATGGCCAAGGCTTTCATCCTCTGCTTCACAACAACCTTGATACTCTCCTCACTATCGAGGACCACGACCAGCATCTAGTCGGGTGGGGGCACCCCAGATGCGGCTGCCGTGGGACCATCGCCAAGTGCCTCGCCGACAGCGATGGGGAGATCAACCTCGACTCCGATCCTTTGCACAGACCAATCTCTCTCTCTCTCTCTCTCCCCCTCCGTCCGTTCGTTTTCCAAATCGAGTCCAATCGGAGCAAGTCCATCGCCATCAAGAAGTTCAAGCAGTCCAAGGGCGGCGACGGCATCTCCGCCACCGCCATCCGCGAAATCCTGGTCTCTCTCTGTGAATACGTGAATTCTTAGAACCAAAAAAAACTATCTTTTTTTTGTTGTTTTTTTGCGTATTGGGTTCTTGATGATAATGGGGAACCACTAAATTCGACTCAAATTACATAATTAGAGAAATGGGAAAAACTCTGCACTCCTTGTGCTGGGTTTCTGATAAAATCTAAATGCAACATTTTTCTGGGTTTCTGATAAAATCTAAATGCAATTGAAAAATGCACAACTTTGTCTGATATTAATGCGCAAGTGTTTCGGTTATGAAGTTCGTGTTTCTAGTGCAAGAAAATTTGTTAAAAATCACTGTTTTGCTCATTATAGCTAAAATACAAACAGCGTATTTTTTTTTTTTGGAGCTGTTGGGGTGTTCATGATTCCAGTCGGATTTGGCATGATTCACATCCTAATTTGTGGTTGTGGATTCCGGTTGGGATGGTGGCGGAGGTGAAGAGGAAGGGGTTTTCCGATTGTGGAGAGAGAGGTTTGGGGGAAGAAGAAGATGGGCATTGTAGTCTTTTCGTATACAATTTTAATTATGTTTTTAACTTTTAGTCTTAAAATATGCGTGTGGGATCCACTGTTTGTTAACTTAGACAGAGATTTTAACGGTAGGGAGGTCAAGTGCAACATATTCAAAACCATAGGAGGGCGATGTGGTCATTAGTAAAGCTCAGGGAGGTCATCTGCCAAACGGATAAACCTCAAGGAGGTAATCCGTACTTTGCCCAAGAATCTAATGAAACAAAAGCGGACACCACATACGTACATGTTTGCAGTTGTACTTTTTAATACCAATCTTTGACATATCCTCGTACAGCTTTGGAGCAGGATAGAGAGAACTTTCAGACCAACATGGTTCAAATGCTTTGTCGCCATATGGTACTATGGGAGGAATGTCCATAGAATCAAACCCCTGAACATAGACAAAGTTAAGACTTGAGATGTATATTGCCGAGATTGATTCAATGAAGCAAATATGATCTCTCTGACATAAGACATTGGAGTAATGCATGTAGGATAGACAAACATACACGTCGCTCCTTGATGCGCCTATCTTCTTCCCTCAGCAACTGCTGCCTCTCCTCCTGCTGCCGAACGAATGCGGAATGGACTAGGTCTGAAAGAGTTTCTGTCTGTTTACGATCGCCATTCGGCGCTGCCACGTCCAAACCCTAGATGAAAAGTGGACAATACAACAACAAATTGCCACTCTAATTAATGAAACCATAAATAAACACTACAATCAGGTCAGGTTATCAACAAAAACAGGCAGTAAAAGCTATTGGTTGGTTTGCGGAGGAGGGGCTATCTTCTGTTTTTATCATTATCCTCCACGAATACCAACCTCATAACCCTTGGATGAAAACTGGACAATACCTGAAACATTGTACTTTTATCATTCTCCTCCACGAATACCAACTAAAAAAAATGGAATTGTGTTTAAGGCTCCGTTTGTTTCGATGTAAAATGTTTTACAATGTAAAATATTTTCCATGTAAAATGTTTTTTCAGAAAACAAACTTCAAACTTTTATTTTCCGGTGTTTGGTTGGCACTTAGAAATATTTTCAGAAATCAACAAAATAGTGTTCAAAGAGAGATGGAGCTTAAACAGTAGAGAGATATAAGATTATTGGAATTAAACGTAGGTCAGGACTGACGATTGAGGAAACTATGCAATGAGAATTGCAGTAGAAAGCAACGGATTCATTTCGGAAAATAACTTACGGAAGATTTAAGGATAAGTCATTTTCATCCAATTGATGGAAAATATTTTACATGTAAAATGTTTTCCTCATTCTTTACACAACCAAATACCGGAAAATAGATAAAACATTTTACCGGAAAATATTTTACGTCCAAACAAACGGAGCCTAAGAGTGAAATCTTAAAATTGAATTTGAAGATCCGCTACAAAACGAACACGTTTATCTTGTCATATGATTCATATCCAACTATGTCAAGAAAAGGACAAAAATTACACTTTTTGGTAATTAGTCGGATCTAATAAGGTTTTGACACCGGCCAGTTCCCAAATGGACAAAAATTGCAGGTTTGTGTGAATGGAGCTTGAAATTCTGAATACTTTAAAGCGAGGCCAACCCGCGTAGTTAAGGATGTGGCTGGGGATGTGTTAGAAGAAGGAAGTTGAAGTTTCGCATACTTACATATCCTTTACAAAAATTTCAGTGCATTGTTCCCATATTTTCCACTACTCTTAGGGGGTGTTCGGACAAATAAGCTAAAGTGACTTATTTTTTGTCCTTATTCAAATTTTTTTCGTATCACGTGGCTTATTGTCAATTTTTTGAGGATTATTACATCCTCACGACGAGAGGAATCTAAAAAGTAAAAAATTTTGACCGAAATCCAATTTTTTTGGAATAAAGACGAAACAAGTGGCTTATTGGCTTATTTTCGTTTTTTTTGGATTTGTTTGGCTTATTTTTTGAGGGAAAGCCAGTGGCTTTTTTAGAAGAACAACCCCTTAATAAGGTTTTTAAGCATTTTCTATAACCAAAAGAAAAAAAATATACAAAGTTAAACATTTCTTGACCGAACATCGAGGTTAAGTAGGTTGATCTTCTCACTAATTTTGATGATAATTCTTAAATCATTCCCACAAGTGAGACACCAATATGCATCCTGAATAATAGCACAATTGTCTTATCACAATCAATGTACTTTAAAAATGAGGACCGACAATAACACGGAATATTATCCACCTGCGCAAATTGAAAAGGGAATGGAATATAATGTGTAGTTATGAATCCAAGATATAGGAGGTTGAGCACACATAATGTAGTTATGTACCTTCTCCAGTTTGCAAAAGGGGACCACAGTGACGTCACGAAAAGAACCAGCTTTAGCTTCAAAATTCTTGGTTGAAGACTCATCAACAGCCTGGAATGTGATGTGGTAAGCAGCGTCTATAATCTTTTTCAAGGAATATACCCTAAGGATTTTGGTGAACCGGTACAATGTATCCTACAATATTAAACAAAAGCAAAGATGGAGTTAATTACAGAAGAGTTAGTTAAAGAGGAGTACGAAAAGAAACAGCCACATACATTTTGGCAGTTGTAATTCTCAAGACCAATCTTTGCCATATCCTCATATTCCTTCGGTGCAGGATACGGAGAGTTTTCAGTCCAACATGATTCAAATTCAAGTTTGCCAAAACCCTTGGGAGTAATGTCCCCAACATCAAACCCCTAGACATAGACGACAAAGTTAGATCGAGAACCAAAATTAAGACTTGAGATATATATTGCGAGATAGATTAATTGAAGGCTTTGAAGCAAACAAGTATATATGATGAGTATGAACCAAACATGGTTCACACCCACGTGCGCGCGCAAACACAAACACACACATAAATACATTGGAGTAGTGTATGTAGGATAGACAAAAACATACAGGGAACTCCTGGATGCGCCTATTTTCTTCCTCCTCCAGTTGCTGCTGCTTGGATGCGGAACGGGTCATTCTACGGTCCGAAAGTTTTGGTCTCATCTCCTTCTGTTTGCCATTTCCATCGTTTAGGGCAAATCTCTTCCTCTTACTAAAACTGTCAACTCTAATGAACGTCATATTGGGAAAGAAAAAAAAAAACCTTATAATAAACAAAAGCAAGGACGGAATCAGGATTTTACTTTAACAGTGGCAAAATGTATACTAAAAAAATCTAGTGGTGGTGAGACTATATAAATTGGGCATAATATTTTTTTTTACATATAATAATTGCATTTTCTAAAATTCTTGTTGTGGCGGTCACCACCACTAGATCCCCCGATCCCATCCTTGAACAAAAGCGTACATAAACACTACAATCAGGTCAGGTCATCAACAAAAACAGGCAGCAAAAGCTACTCGTCGGTTGTGGAGGAGGGGCTATCTTCTTTTTTTATCACTCTCCTCCACGAACACCAACCTCGCTGTTGGTGGGAATAAGACAATTGCACACAAACAAACAACTCTCTAATTTATACTAATAATCTTTAGCAATAATACAAACCCACAAATTAATCAACTCTCCCTCTCACTACACTCTCACAGAACATATTATTGGGGAGAGGAGACCCCTAAGGGGCTCCCTACGGTTCTCTCTCTCTCTGCTATCATTTTCTCTTTGTTTCCCACACAAGTCATAAACACACACATATTTACTTATACACAATTGTGGACCTCCTAGTAATAGGGTACAAGCATGCGGGTGGTCTCCTTCTTATATTTTACTCCTCTGCCCCCAAACCCTAGATGATCGTAAATTAATACTATAACTATACAACCCTAGATTATCGTAAATTATTAATAAAAAAAAATGTAATTGTACAGATGAATAAAAGCGTTAATAAATTTGACATGGAACCTCTCCAGGTTATCAACTGCTAAAACAGGTTGTAAAAAAAAATTGCAGAAGCAAAATCCGAGATAAACAATCAAACTTGAGCCAGATAAATCAAAGGCATGATTATGAATGGAATCGGAAAATCCCAATGGGAACAAAAAAAGGAGAACCGCTTTGTGTTGCCGTCCTGATCTTCGCGCGGTTGCAGCCACCTTAGCCGTCTTCTTCATTTTAGAGAGAGGGGAAAAATAAAAAACCACTCTCGATCAAGCACAGCCCACTTTTGATCAAGTTGGCCAGCAAATTAGGGTAACAGCCGGTCAATAGTAGTAAGATATATGGGGCCGTGGTTTAGAATCTTATTAGGGATAATGACAGGCGGATCCTATTTTTCAGTTTTATGGCGGGAAATCAAATCAAAATCATTTTCCCCCCGAACACTGAATCATATATAAGCATATTATTTGACGATCAGAAATGCTAAGCTATACTGGTACAGCAGTTGGGACACAGACAGTGCTTACAACGCATGTTTGGGCACGTTTCGGGTCCAACAAAATTAATCGGGACCGCTCATTTTCTTCAATATATTTTGCTCAAGGTTCTTGCAAAAAATCAGCTACATCCGATAATTATAAGAGCGTTTACAAAGTGTCCAAAATTGCTTAAGAAAATTTCTAAAGCTATTTTGGACGTTTTGTAAATGCCCTTATCAATGTCGGTTGGAGCTGATTTTTTACAGGGACCTTAAGCAAAATATATTGAACAAAATGAGCGGCTCCAATTATTTTTGTTGGATCCGAGACGGGCCCAAATGCGCGCTATACGCGCTATCTGTGCCCAAGCTGTTGTACCAATAGCAGGATCTGCGTCCAAAATTGATTAAGGAAATTTCTAAAGCGATTTTGGACGCTTCGTAAATGCCCTTATTGATGTCGGATGGAGCTGATTTTTTACAGGGACCTTAAGCAAAATATATTGAACAAAATGAGCAGCTCCAATTATTTTTGTTGGATCCGAGATGGACCCAAACGTGCACTGTACGCACTGTCTGTGCCCAAGCTGTTATACCAGTAGCAGGATCTAGGATTTCAATAAAATTGGCAACATATGATGTGAGCTCATTTAAATTGTGACCGGTAACAAGCAATGAAGAATATGGTTTTGATATAGCAATAGTTTTTCTAATTTTATTCCACATCACTTTTCTTGCTTTTATTTCGTAAGTAATTGGTCTATCAGTGGATTTTATTTTATTTTTTTTGGTACACCACCTAATAAAAAAACAACTAAACTCTTTCAAAAGCCACTCCTCTCGCGTTTGCCTCCAAGAGTGCAATTAAGTCATAGGGCGAAATGATGTGAAACACCATTTTATCTTCTTGATCAACTTCCATGTTAGCAAGCCCATCCACGACTTCTTGGTCTATCACTGGTTGCCACTATTAAAAAGTGAGAATTCGATTTGGAATTCCTTTTGACTACGCTTTTGTTTTTCTTGCTGTTCCTATTAGTAGTATTTGTTCAATGAAAAATTGATTAAATGTATTCTCTAGATCAGATAGTTTTGGTTTGATTGGTTGTTATTCATTTAATACTATAATTTGATTCTAAATTTTTTACATGAACTGAAGCTCGTATGTTTTTTTTTTTTTCAGAGAAATTGAGTTTGTTTGCTGGGGTATGGTGCAAAATGTGTTTCAATCGTACATAAAGGTGCTGACAATTTAAATGTACTCAAATCCTCCACTTGTGATGGATCGCAACATTTATGCTTGCTTTCTCTCTTTGTTTCATGCAAAATCAGTTTAAATTTATCCGTCAACCAAAGAGTGGCAACAATGGTACAAACAGTTCGTGTCGATCTTTCTAAATATATTGTAGTAATTGTTTATTTTCTTGGCTGCATCAATAAGTCAACAAATTTATAAATAACAAAATGGAAAATATGATCAACCTATAACTGCATGCAATATCATTCACCAATGGAAAGCAGATAAATGCGCATCATTCGGTAATAGAAAGCACTCCCCAACTTGCTTATACAATGGATCAAAGTGGTAAAAAAGTAATACTAGAAAGCACTCCCCAGATACATAGTATAATCAACATAAGAAAATTAACTGATACATCACTTATTTCCATGAAGAGCATAAGAAATGAACATGTCTTCCAACTGCTGTTAAGTACATAAGAAAATCAATTGTTACATCTATCCACTGTGAAATCCTACATCACTTATTTCCATGAAGCGCATATTCACACAAAACCATGGGGATAAGATAAGCGCGTCAAGAGCCACCAAAATTGCTCTCCAAGCTGCTCACGATCGATAAATTCAAACTATAGAAGTCACATATCAAATGGAAATGAAAAGGTGAATTGGAAATATTATAACAAGCGTTCCCCCTAGACTATGCCACGAATGCAAGGTTCAAATTTGTTGAGCCTTCAACAATGTTCAAATTTGTCGAGCATCAAATCAGCCCTTTGAGTTCTTTGGTATCTAACGCAGCTGGACTGCAATGTTATGGAGAAAGAACATTAAGCATATAAGCATAAGCCGCCCCATCATGCAGTAAATAAGCACACAAACTGCTACATACGATGAGTAAAATTATAGAAATTTCAAACGTTATTCAATCGTCAACTTCACCAATTTTCATGCCAGGTTTAATTAGAAAAGCTGATTAAGCATATTAGATGCTATATTAACAAGTTTGAAAACTGCAACTTCGGTTAGAACAAGTCCTGAAGGAAAGAAGCTAACACATTCTTTCCCTTGGATAACGAAGGAAAAGGTGCTGTCAAAGGAGGCTACTCAGCAAATAGAGTACCTGTCAAAGAAGAATTTCCTTTCTCTAGGTAGATAATGATCGAAAATAGGTCAGATAGGGTAGCGCCTGCGTGAGAATGTACCATGAGAAAACATAGGACTTGTTGACTAATGATTAAGTATAACTGTACTATACATTACTAACAGAATTAGACTAGTACTTTACTATCAGATTTTCATTGATAAGGGCTGTGGCAAAATGAAAACAGAAACTATAAACACAATAAGAAAAGAAATGTTTCCAGAAGCCACTGTCTTTAAATGAAAGAACGGCCTGTATATCAAATGGACAACAGGGTCCCCGAATTCAAGTGTTAAATAAGCTTTAAATAGTTGGTCAAAAAAAAAAAAAAAAGCTTTAAATAACCTGGAAAAGAAACAAACTTACTAATATCCAGTTTAGTTGGCTGTATCCCGAAGCCTAGTTCCACTCATAACTAACCCGAACAATTCCATCCAGGCATCCATAATTCGTAGCTGAGCATCCCAAAACTCACTAGTAGGAGTCTTTCGAGCGATCTTACGGGCCTCCGGTTGAACTTGGACAGAACAGAGGTACAGATGCAATCTCGGTACAAATGAATTGAACACACAGACACAAGATGGTCCCATAATAAAGGATGACAACTTCTTTACTCCTTTCCTTTCTTTTTTTCCTTTTTAACTTATGCTTGACCAACCGGGTGTTGATAAAATTAAACTAAAAACGCGTCCCAAGCGTAGGACTCTCGACCAGTGTAGCACAATAATTCCGGAAGTACCGGAGTCGAACCACAGAGACGGACGGACGGTGCTGACTCAAAAGTGTTGAATTCTAGTTTTAATTGGCTCTTAGGTAGCCACCCCTTGTTCAATGAGATTGATTTACTAACTAAATTACCAGACTAAATTAATTAAATAAGGATTTAAAAATGAGAGTACAGCCGTGGGAACTCAGCGTCCGCAACTAGCCTAACCAATGTTTACTCGGGCCACAATTATTCACTTTGTTGATTTTAGAATAGGAAAAAGGATCCCTAACAAATGCGCACCACCTGTCACCAGTATCCGTGCGCATTCGAATTCCGGCGATGCCTGGGTTTTGTTTGTTAGAAGAGTTTTCGTCTTCTAAAATTGCTTAAAGATTAAATTAATTCGATCCCGAGGTAAAAACATTAATTAAACTAGCCACGAGACGCCTTTGCCCCGTGGCTGCACTCTACAGAACTACTCACTCATAATAACAATTAAAACCCTAGATCTAAACATGCTTCGAATAATCGGAATAGAAATAAAAACACGATTCCACAGACTTACGGAAGAGTAACGGATTCGATTACGGAAGAATAACAGGAATTAACGCTGGAAAACTTGAAAGAACTTCAATTAAAACTTCAATCTGCAAAATAAGAACTTAGAAAACAGTAGCCAAAAGTTAAGAGCGAAAAAGCTAAGTAAAAACGTACGTAACCTAATTCTGAGTTAAAACGGGGTATTTATACTAACCCCTATTAATTACAATTAAAAATCCTAAAACAAATCGAAATCGGACCCCGGACGACCAAAACGCCGCCGTTTCTAGGCCTGATAAGCCACCGGTAGCGCTACACCAAAAAGGGTGTAGCGCTACCTAACCCCTTAAGTGTGTTGACCGAGTTGACTCGCCGTTCAGCCGTTGACCATTAATGCCTTAGGTAGCGCTACACCAAAAATGGTGTAGCGCTCGCCATCTCTCTGGTCACTTCGTGCCCCATTTTGTGCCACTTTTGAGCGCTCTACCAAATCTTCTGTAGCGCTCACTAAGGTTCTGTTCACCTTCTCACGAATTTGTGTCCAACACTTAGTCTCCACAGCCCTTCTCGCTCTCAAGCTTTATCACGGCCTTTCCGGATACCTCTCATTAGCGCCAAAACAACTCAATTTCCTGCACATTGAGCACAAACACAAAAACCAACCACGTGCACGCATTAAATGGAAAATGAGAATTAATTGCACGTCTAACGCGCTAATTTCCCTACTTAGGCGCTTAAATTCATGAATTCCGCGCGCCTATCACATCCCCCAACTTGAGCGTTGCTAGTCCCTAGCAACGAACGAAATAAAGAATAACAAAACAAGAAAATAAAACTCAACAAGGGATACGAGGGTTATGCAACTTGTATAAAAATCAAGTGAACATGAAATTTCCTTCTCATTGCCACCTTTAACTCAGTCATACGCATGCCCTAGCTATAATTCGAACAATTCGGCATCAAAACAATTGTAGAGATAAACATGCCCCCACAAAGTCACAATGTCACTTTCGCTCACCGGAACACTCAACATCCCATGCGAGGCGCTCGACGACCAACGTGAGATGGAACAAAAATCACACGTGCCAACAAAACAACGCCAGTTATAACAATGCAAGCTCAACGAAATTAAGATACCACAGATTCATAGCTAAATATAAAACATGCATGCAAGAGAGTTAACAACGTGCATCGGGTCAACTAAGGACTTCATTGGGCTTATAACGACCGTGGTTGCAAAAAGAAAAAGAACATGCAAAGGGTGGCGGCCTATAGAAGCGCACGGATAACCTACCCTGACTGACCGCCACCTTGACTCCAGCACCGCACCGGTGCTCAACACAAAACACCAGTCACAAACATAACAAAGTACGAGTTATTACACAATATCTGAAATGACAAGACTCTAACCACCGACTCACGAACCACATGAAATAACACATAAACTGACAGGACTCGACAAAGACACATAAAATAACACCACCACTACCTAGCATCAGCATCATGGATATCCCAGCTCAATCTCAATCACTCCCAGCAAAATCATCACTAACCTCCAAGTCTGGAAACTGAGGCGGCCGATAAAGAGCCAAGGATTGCCCTATAACATGATCATACAATCAGTTATTATGATGTGCCAGCAGGTGTTAATTCCTCCCAACTTGCCTCAACTTCCTTTTATTCTGCATTTTCTGCTTCTTTTTTCTTTTTCTTTTTTTTACTACGCTTTATGGCTAAAAAGCTGGGTTTCGTTAAAAATATGACACCCATCCACACTTCTTCTCTTTCACATCTGATGACAACGATGCTCCAAATCCAATGCAATAAGACACCCATGATGCACAAAGCTAGACCCCCCAACTACAATCCAACCCATACACCGGTTTCCTAGGCTAGACTCAGGAATTGACTCGGACTGGTTTACAATTGGTCAATGGGACTCATATGTGGTCTAATCATGCAAAAATTGCCTTGTTTCATCCCCTAAGCCTGTTTCCAACTCTCACAACATGCATGCAAAATATTCAGACTATGACAAGTGGTACAAACGCCTACTATTTTGTGCAATTGCAGAAATTAATGAACAAAGAAACATGGGAATGCTTTTAGGGACACACTGTGAACTAAGTGGGAACATCCACTCAATATTGCTTATGGTGCGAAAGTATTCAAACAGAGATGCCAGATATATGCATGTAAATGAGTTGAATAGGCAAACAATGAGACAAGAATCTAACATGCTCACCTAACTCATACAAACAGGCATAACAATCGTACCCCCATACAAAAATAAAAATAAAATAAAATAAAATAAAAACAGACCCCTAAACCAACTAACAACGCTCAACACAGAAGTAATTGTGTACAAAGTACACCCCTTCCCCCAACTTGAAATGCGCATGGTCCCCAAAGCATGAAGACCAAGAAAAGTAAGAATAAAGAGAAGGAAAAAGTGAACCTGTGGTGGCAGCCAACCACCATGACCTCGGCCGATGTTCGAGGAATTTGTCGCTTTTGCATTCCTCGTCATTGCAGCTGCTCCAGGGCTTGCTCCTTCGGACCCAAATGGTGGGACCACAGCTAGTCACACAAGGCCGCGCTGGGGGCTTCGGGCTGACAACCGCCACACGTAATGGCACTCATGACTTAGAGCTCCTGAATGCCTCCATCACCCCAGCGGTGAGGCCTAATCTACCAAGGCTGGTGTGGTAGCACGCGTATCCTGCCAAAAGACTGAAACCACAACTACCGAGAACATGCAATTGGCATTAGTCCTGCCCGGCGCGTGTTATCCGGGCCACAAACAAACAAAAATAAGAAAAATAATAAAAAATGAAAAGAAAAGAACACCACCAAACATTCACGCAGTCTCACGTGTCATACTTTTCTTCCCGTGTCAAGCGGATGAGCGAGAAACGGGTGGCTATACAAGACCGTTATGCTAAATTTTTTGTTTGCTTTTCCTTTTCAATTTCTCCATTTTTTTTTCTTTTTTTTTGATTTTATTGTTTAACAAGATATAAAAGAACAAGTATATAAAGATCGTGCTCAAAACCCAAGTCAATGATGGGTACCCCTATCGCTAGGAGTCGGGTCCACTTCTCAGTGAAGAGAGTGGTACGCAAAAGCTACCCGTTGAAACTTAAGACAACGGAGCGCCCAGCAGCTCAAGAACTGGGTCCCAAGCGGCGCCACATACATCCTCTACTGCTAGTATCTCCATCAAACTCCCTAATTCTGGAGAATCTAAAAATGACGCCTCCTCGGCGGTAAGAGCAATCTCCAGAGGATCCTTATACAACACTGTATCTATATGCTCCTGAACGAGCGCATCGATCAAACTCACCTCTTCTATTGCCCCATCAGCCTCCTCGAAAGTGCTAACATTATAGACATCCACCTCCATCATCTCCTCGCCAACAGATAACTGGACTCTGCCAGTTTTGCAATTCATGATGGCATTAGAAGTAGCTAGGAAAGGACGACCTAGAATGATGGGGGTCTTCTCTAAAATCTCAGGATTCTGGCAAGTGTCCAGAACAATGAAATCTGCAGGAAATCGGAACTCACCTACCTGAACCATCACATCCTCTACCACACCCTTGGGTACTCTCACACTCCTATCCGCCAACTGCAGCGTGACCGGAGTAGCTCTCAGATCGCCTAGACCTAGTCTCAGGTATACTGAATAGGGGAGCAAGTTAACACTCGCCCCTAAGTCCAGTAATGCCTTATCGAATGTTTGGCCTGCGATATCTATGGTAATGGTGGGACACCCAGGATCCTTGCACTTTGCAGGAATCTCCGTCTGAAGAATGGAGCTCACCTGCTCAGTCAGAACTATATTGTTTTGGTTCTTGTGCTTTTTCATGCAAAGGTTTTTCAATACCTTCGCACACTGGGGAAAGCACTCAATCGCCTCCATCAAAGTGATAGGGAATTGCACCCTCTTGAAAAGTTCAAACATCTTATGGTTCATATTCTGCTTAGGTTTCACCGCCAGCCTTTGGGGAAATTGAGCTACTGGCACAGCTGGCGGCATTGGAGTCGTGGGGGCTGCAGCTGCAGGCATCACCACCTCAGGTGACTCCTCATTATCCTTTACCTCTTTCATAGGGACATCAACAATATCAGGAGTTGCCCTTGGTGCATCAACCGGCTCCGGAGGTGGAGCTGGTTTCTGCTTTAGCGGGATGGACTTATCGATCTCCTTACCACTTCTGAGAATGGTGACTGACTTAGCCTCCTCTTGATTCGGGTTATGAGTATTAGGACCTAAAGAATTTTCCAAATAATGGGCACCCGCTGTACTACCCTGGGCCGGAAACCTACCTTTCTCCTGCTGCAGTTGACCAACAACCGCAGTGAGTTGTGACATTTGGGTTGTAAGGGCCCCAATTTGCTGTCTCGTTTCCGTCTGAAATGTCATCTGTGACTGCATCAGGGAATTGACAGTATCATCTAACTTATGATCACGCGCGATCATCTGTGAATAACCTGGGGGAGGACCACGAGTGGATGGACCTGCCCCCCTACCAAGTTGTGGCTGGTAGTGAAATGGAATGACCTGGCCTTGAGGAGGCCTGGACGATTGGGCCTGTTGAAACTGCTGCGGCGGAGGTAGCGCAAAGGATTGCGCTTGGCCTCCACCTACGGGTCTGGAGTTTGACCACCCAAAATTAGGGTGATCCTTCCATCCCGGATTATACGTGTTAGAATAAGGATCCCAAGTCCTGACTGCATTAACTTCCTCTTGGTTAAAATGATTTGCCCCCTTGGCAGCAATAAACCCAGGGCAAACGGTCGCGGTGTGCCCTTTACATTCACACCACACGCATACTTCCTCAATTGATACCTCATTAACTGGACGAGCCTGCCTCACCTCTAGCTCCTCTAATCTCTGAGCCATTTTCTCAACCTGAGCCTGGAGTCGCTGGTCACGAATGGTAACCGGGACAACGTTGGACCCAGAAGGTCCGGATCGCTCAAAATCGGATGGTTCTAAAGCCCTCTGCCTATCAGCTAGGTCATCTAAGAAATCCCAAGCCTGGTCTGCTGTTTTGGACAAGAAATCGTCCCCTTTGCAAGAATATTCTATGTGTTGAACTGACTCAGAGTTGAGCCCCAAGTGGAAGAAACCGACTAACTGAATTCTCTCAAAGCCATGGTGTGGCAGCCTTAGGAGCAATTCCTTGAAACGCTCCAAAGCCTTGAGAAATGACTCATCCCTCTCCTGCCTAAAACCTTGGATTTGACGCCTATAACTCTTAGTCTTAGCCTCAGAAAAGTACTTCCTATAAAAGGCGTCACGCACTTGTGCCCAAGTGGTGAATGACTGAGACTTTTGCATTCGGAACCATAGAAGCGCGCCATCCCTCAATGTCGCCTCAAACAACTTGAGGCACGCATTCTCGTTTTGGGTATTAGACGCAAGGTTGCGCACCAATCCCTCGAATGTCCGCACATGCTCGTACGGATCATCGCACTCCCTCCCGTGGAAACTAGGGAGACTATTAAGGACACCAGGTTTAACTGTAAAGGCATTGTGTGCCTCTTGAGTCTCTTGAGGGAACACAATGGGTCCGAGAGGAGTGGTCCTCTCAGGATGTATGTGCTGCCTCAAGGACGGCTGAATAGCTACTTGCCGATCTCCCATCTCGACGGATTCTAATTCTGACTCCGAAACTGACTGGAAAAGCGGATTGCTGACACTGACTGACTCAAAAGGCAAATCTATATAAACACCATTAATGGGAATAGACTCTGACTGGTACTCAGCTAAGTCTAACTCTAAACTAGAAGATGAAGAACTAGAAAACACAAGCTGACTCGACTCCAGTTCTTTTCAAACTAAACGATGTGTCGGGTCGCGATAATAAAGAGGGTCCTGTTTAAAGGACACCTTCTTCTCTCTACCTATGGTGACTCAACTAAAAGACAAAAGACACGAAAACTCACACTCTAGAACACACGTCGCCGTCCCCGGCAACGGCGCCAAAAATGCTTGACCAACCGGGTGTTGATAAAATTAAACTAAAAACGCGTCCCAAGCGTAGGACTCTCGACCAGTGTAGCACAATAATTCCGGAAGTACCGGAGTCGAACCACAGAGACGGACGGACGGTGCTGACTCAAAAGTGTTGAATTCTAGTTTTAATTGGCTCTTAGGTAGCCACCCCTTGTTCAATGAGATTGATTTACTAACTAAATTACCAGACTAAATTAATTAAATAAGGATTTAAAAATGAGAGTACAGCCGTGGGAACTCAGCGTCCGCAACTAGCCTAACCAATGTTTACTCGGGCCACAATTATTCACTTTGTTGATTTTAGAATAGGAAAAAGGATCCCTAACAAATGCGCACCACCTGTCACCAGTATCCGTGCGCATTCGAATTCCGGCGATGCCTGGGTTTTGTTTGTTAGAAGAGTTTTCGTCTTCTAAAATTGCTTAAAGATTAAATTAATTCGATCCCGAGGTAAAAACATTAATTAAACTAGCCACGAGACGCCTTTGCCCCGTGGCTGCACTCTACAGAACTACTCACTCATAATAACAATTAAAACCCTAGATCTAAACATGCTTCGAATAATCGGAATAGAAATAAAAACACGATTCCACAGACTTACGGAAGAGTAACGGATTCGATTACGGAAGAATAACAGGAATTAACGCTGGAAAACTTGAAAGAACTTCAATTAAAACTTCAATCTGCAAAATAAGAACTTAGAAAACAGTAGCCAAAAGTTAAGAGCGAAAAAGCTAAGTAAAAACGTACGTAACCTAATTCTGAGTTAAAACGGGGTATTTATACTAACCCCTATTAATTACAATTAAAAATCCTAAAACAAATCGAAATCGGACCCCGGACGACCAACACGCCGCCGTTTCTAGGCCTGATAAGCCACCGGTAGCGCTACACCAAAAAGGGTGTAGCGCTACCTAACCCCTTAAGTGTGTTGACCGAGTTGACTCGCCGTTCAGCCGTTGACCATTAATGCCTTAGGTAGCGCTACACCAAAAATGGTGTAGCGCTCGCCATCTCTCTGGTCACTTCGTGCCCCATTTTGTGCCACTTTTGAGCGCTCTACCAAATCTTCTGTAGCGCTCACTAAGGTTCTGTTCACCTTCTCACGAATTTGTGTCCAACACTTAGTCTCCACAGCCCTTCTCGCTCTCAAGCTTTATCACGGCCTTTCCGGATACCTCTCATTAGCGCCAAAACAACTCAATTTCCTGCACATTGAGCACAAACACAAAAACCAACCACGTGCACGCATTAAATGGAAAATGAGAATTAATTGCACGTCTAACGCGCTAATTTCCCTACTTAGGCGCTTAAATTCATGAATTCCGCGCGCCTATCA
>BPLS01023475.1:19536-29645 GCA_019656275.1 Rhododendron kiyosumense
ACTTACTATTTAATAAATTCTTGTGATGATGTGTATCTTAAATGTACATAAAGGAGAAACGATTAGGTATGAATATTGACGTGTCCACTTTCCCGAGCGCAATGATTCAGTTATTTTAAAACTGGGTTGTAGAAGAAGGTAACCTACTGATATCCAGTTTAGTTATCTGTGTCCCAAAGTGTAATTCCACTCCTCGAGGAACTACTCAAACAATTTTACCACCCACGTGCCTATACATGTCGCAGTGGAAACCTCCTGGTTCACCCCCAAAATATGCAGCGTTGGACCTATGCTGCTATGCAGTGAGTGAGTCCCCTGAATTAGGTGCAGGGATCTACTAAACTACAGTGTGTATGTAACCAAATATCGAGCAAAGAGGCGAAACCTACCACATTCATTCATACTTTATATCTTCAAATGGGATCAAGAGTTTGCATTACCTATCCATCACAACAATCCCTTTACCACAAAGACAGCTTACACTAAGGCATTGGTAAGTGCTTATTTCTGGCACCAAATTAAAGGCTAATTAACTAAAGAAAATGGTTTGGCAGTTCCTACAGGCTACAACACTTAAACTGTTAGGTAAGTCTAGCTGCATGAATGTGATGTGATCTATGCTACCCTGTTACTACCTACCACTCCATTCTAGCTTAGAACCTCTTAGATGCTGAAATCAAAGATTAGCACCCTGGCCCATGACGATTTCAATAGTGGTTAACATTAAGATTCATGATTTCCCATCAAAGCAGAATCCTTGAAAGTTCTTCCAACAATGTAAGCCCATTTTGAGCTATTCATGTTCATAAGCCCATTTTGAGCTATTCATGTTCATATACAAATTTCCATATAGCTAAACTCCGATTATGGTTTGTCTTATATTCAACTGGACTAGCAAGCCAAGCTTCTTAGTCGGCAAGTGAAATTAAAGCAGCAACAATAACAGCAAGTAAAGACACTTGAATTGATGTATCCATATATTCCTGAGCATTGGAAATAATAAATGGAAAAACTGGGTTGCAAAAGAAACAAACTTACTGGTAATATCCAGTTTAGTTGGCCGTAATCCCAAAGCCTAGTTCCCCGCTCGTTTAGGAACTAACCCGAACAATTCCATCCAGGCATCCATGATTTGTAGTTGAGCATGCCATATCTCACCAGAAGGGACTCGTTACTGCCCATGTTTCTATGAACAATTTCACTTAGGAAATAACTGATTTGATCTGTTTTTTTTGGTTTCAGTTCGGTTTACTAGTTTTTCATTCACCCCGACTTTTTCCTATGACTGGGCTGTGATTCTGTGCATTAGAATTCCCCTCAACCACACACACCACGACAAACGTTTCCCTGTTCCAGCCTTCGAGTCATTTCCTATCGTTGGATTACCTTCTCTATTTTAGCTACATTCATATTCTTAGAGTGCAAAGAATTCCATCTTCTACAGCAGGAAGTTTTCAACAAATTCTAACAGGCAGGTATTTCGTAAGAATCTCCATTCGAGGATCATGAAATTTACACCATTAGGAAGAGCTGAATGTTACAGATCATGAAATATCACACACCATAGAAAGAAGTAGAAAAGGCTAGTTAAGGCACAAGATCAGTTTTATTACTCCTTTTCTTTTCTTTCTTTTTTTTCAAATTTGTATAACCAACAATTTCCTTCACCTTCCCCTTCTCGTGGTCGAACAGTGAGGTTTTACGTCCACTGTCCTGAGCACTAGAAATCAGCAATGGAAACAAAACTGGGTTGCAAAAGAATAAACTTACATCCAGTTTAATTGTCTATATCCCCAAGCCTAATTGCACTGATCTAGGAACTAACAGAACAACTCCATCCACGATTCGTAGTTGACCACGCTATTTCTCACCAAAAGAAAACTTGGAAAATACTGCTGCTTATGTGACTAAACATGTCGCGGTCGTCACCTACTAGATCGGCCCCTAAAATATGAAGTGTCGGACCTGTGCAGTGATTGGATATCCCAAAATAATGTCACAAAAGCCAAATATCCACCAAATAAGCGAAGCATCCCTTAATTTTAAAATTTGCATCGGTTCAAATGGGTTCAGGAGTTTGCATTACCGATTGCATCCTTTTACGATCTGATAACTTGCACTAACTGTAACTTCCTATTAAACACGACACAAATTAAATTATTCTTACATAAAATCGATGGTTCCTGGTTACTCTAGAATACGTGAATGTCATATGTGCAACTGTGTTACCACCACAGCCACATATGAAAATAAAGAATCAAGATATCCAACAACATATTCTAATTCTTCTAACAATGTAGGCATATTTAGAACAATCATATTCTAATTTTCATACACTTTCATCACTGTCCTAATATGGTTAGTCTTATATTCAACTGACAAACATTGCGGGCGAAACTTCTTTGTAGTTGAGTGGAAGTAAAGCAGTAACAACAACAGCTAGTAAGCCATACTAATTCATAATTAGCATACTACCAAAGGAACATTGCCTTGATACTGTTCTTGCGGGATAACTAGTGCCAGCCACCTCATCCACAAAAGGGATGATGTCCTAAGAAAAATATCATCCCATTGGGGCCCGTCTCAACGAGGACCCAGTCATAGTCATGTCCTCCCAGGGCCAATGGAAACCCACTAGCCTCCGTGTTGCATCGGATGCTCGGAATGTTTGTCCCGGCGGTCCGGCCCACACGGTACCAAAATAGACTCCCATGTCCAACACGCCGCATAGCTCTGTGAACGGCACGAACATTTGCACCATGGAGTAGAACGGCGTTGCGTTCGTTGAAACGGGCGCGCGGTGAATCCTACTCCAAAACTTCCACCATAGTGCCACACATTGTTGCACTGCAGCGTTAATGAGTCCTGAAGAAAGTCTGCTGGAGGTTGCTGATGAAATCGTAACAAACTAGATTCCCCCAGTAGGAGAGCATCACAGTGGGCCTCCACCTCGTCCAGATGCTCGCCACACTGTTTTAGCAAATTCCACCACATTTTTCTGAAAAATGTAAAGCATAAATAAACAAGATGATAAGAACAGACCGTAACAAGTATTTAACAAATGTTACGGACTATTTTTATCATACTGCTTATTTATGCTTTACATTTTTCAAATAAATGTGGCGGAATTTGTTGAAACAGTGTGGCGAGCATCTGGACAAGGTGGAGGTATGCTGTGATACTCTCCAACTGAGGCAATCCAGAATGTTATGACTACATCTGCAACCTCTAGCAGACTTTCTTCAGGACTCATTAATGCTGCAGTGCAACAACGTGTGGCACTACGGTGGGAGTTTTGGAGTTTTGGAGTAGGATTCACCGCGCCCGTTTCAACCAACACAAGGCCGTTCTACTCCATGGCGCAAATGTTCGTGCCATCCTCAGAGCTATGCAGCGTGTTCGACATGGGTGTCTATTTTGGTACCGCGTGGGCCGGACTGCCGAGATGAACATTCCGAGCATCCAACGCAATGCGGAGGCTCGTGGGTTTCCACTGGCCCCGGGAGGACATAACTATGACTGGGTCATCGTTGAGACGGGCCCCAATGGGATGATATTTGACTTAGGACATCATCCCTTTGGTGGATGAGGTGGCTGGCACTAGTTAACCCGAGGCAGTGTTCAGTTGATAGCTGGCATTAGTTATCATTTCTTTTAGCAGTTAACAAATTATCACAATTTTGTTTAAAATGTTTCATATAGCAGTTGATACAGAAAAACCACAATATTTGGGGATTTAAACCTCCTTGTACCATTCCGGTAAAAAAAGTACAAGGAAATCCTGCTCTGACCATGTAATCTACGACTTTTCGACGAGCAACTGACTGGTCAAAATTAAAACTTGCCAATTTTCCTTCAGTGTCTTTACCTAATTGCATTTGTTTTCTAATGTCTACTTGATTTCCATGTTTTTTATGAGTAGTTCCATCATTTGCACTACCAGCCAACAATTTACCACATAAATAATGTTTGGCTTTCCCCAATATAACACCATCAACAACAATTTTTTCATGTATCTCATTTTCTTCCTCTAGGTTCACGGAAATTTGATGGTTAGCCATACTAAATTAAAAAGATTAAATAACAAGTAAATAACAACTAATAAGTACGAAAATGCAAATAAAAGTTGAAAGAAAGAAAATCTGTCACAGATCACGAGAGAATAGTGGAAATCGGAGAGAGTTGAGTGCAGAGAGCTGGAGGAGGTCGTCGGACAGGGTGGCGGAGAGTCGGAGGAGGTCGTCGAACTGGTGGTGGTGGTGGAGAGATCGGCGGAGCCGCGGAGGAGGGATCGGAGAGATGGTCGCTCTCGTCTCGTCGGACTATGGTTGTCTAGTTGAGATCGGAGAGAAGAGAGATGATCGCTTTTCATTGTTTGCGTGTGAGAGAATGGGAGGAAGAGTAGAGGACTGTGGACTGTGGAGAGATGGAGAGGCGTGAGAGAGCCGATGGGTTTTGGATTTGATGTCAGCAGAAAAAGGATTTGATCCTGTGTGGTTGCAGCCCAAGTTCATCTGTTTGTTGGTTAGATATAAGCCTTTGATCCCTGCTAAATAGCCGTTTGTAAATTACAACGGGCTTGTCGGCACTCGGCAGATCCAGAAACCAAGGGAAAAACTTTTGTGGGATTTCAGGCTAATGGGCAGGTACCACGGGCAGGATTGTGAGCAGGCTCACAAACTGGCCTATGGGTGGACTGAGTAAAAATTTATAGGTCCAAGCCCGCCCATTACAAACTACGGGCTGGGCTAGCCCGCCTGTTTCACTAGCTTGGGTCGGGTAAAAGACCGATGGGCCAGACGGGTCACGGGCCTAGGGTTAATTGATAGCTTAATTTAGGACTGGTGTCCTATACATTTTGGGTCAAAAATAAGACACGCTTAGTGGTAAAGCATTTTTTTATTTCACATAAAATGTCTAAGTTCAATTCCTAATAGGATACTTTTTTGAAGTGTCTAAAAATTTCTCTAGTCACCCAAATTATAGCAACCACACAAGTCATTAAGGCCGAAATATTTATCATGTTGAATAATATGAGCAAAAATATTATATAAATAAGCATTTTTGTTTATTATTTTTAAATGTAGGGCCATATTTCACCATTTAGCGTAAGGCATTCAAATACCTTGGGCTTGCCCTGCCCTGAGTCCATTCCACCAAACGATAACGTCGCGCCCTGTTTGAATCAAATATGGAATAGGGGAAGGAAATGGAAAAGTTGCAAGATCTGACCAATTATCGGCTTGTCAGCAGTCCCATATGTTGTAAAACTCGTCGAGAACTGCAAGCATGTTAAAAATCATGTTAATTCAACATTGTTTAATACCTGATCAGAGTACAAGGGATATGGCCACACTAGATCAAATCCATCAAACCTAATTTAATAAAGCAAGAAGTCACTCCGATTAGGTATTAATAAGTATCTGATTAACATGATTTTTTCACGTGGTTCAATTTTTGACAAGGTATTTGACATGAACGGGTTTGAGCATAAAAATAAGATTTGTACAAGCCGATAATCGGCTGACTGCATGGTGTGGTGTAGTTCCCATATGGGGCCGGTTGTCTAGTCACCTATCCTTCTTCCAGTTTTAAGACTTTATGCCCATCTTAGACTTGTAAAGATGGTATGAATCGTTTTGTCTCAGAAATGTCACTAAGATGTATGGCCTGCTTAAAAATGTGTGTACAATGCATACTTTTGCCATTTTGCAAGAAAAATGAACGTTTAATAGTGCTAATCATTTTTTTTTCATAATGGGGGATGGAAATCAGGTTGTATACCTATAATACAATTCATATGCAAAAAAAAATGTTTCAATGGGGATGTAAAATGGCAGAGATGAAAAAGGAAATGGATATTTCCATACAATTGACAAATCATCAACCCAACTGATTCTACCAGATTTTTGGCAGCCGAAGTTACCTGATTTCGTCGGAGACGTCGATTTCAAAGAAGGGTTCGATCGTCGTCGCCGTCGAAGGAAGATCATTGACAACGAGGGCTAGGGAATCGCCGCTCCGATGGCGACGGTGGAGAATTCCAGGCTGTGCGCCTTCCGAAAGCCTCGTCGTCGAGTCCCTTTCCCTTCGCTAGATCCACGATCAAACCAGAGGAGAGAGTTTGAGAGAGAGAGAGAGAGGGGTCTAGTTTAGTGAGGGAGAGGGGGGGGGGAATCTGGTTTCTCCGTTTGTAGAGAGAGAGTAAAGTTGGGATGGGAATGAGAGTAATCTCAGCCAACGGGTCTCTTTTTTTTTTTCCCTACCTATAAATGTGTGTGTTTTGAACAGCATTTTATGCAACAAAAATTTCCTCCCTTGTCCACAGTCACCTTCCAAAAACTTAGTGTATCAATTATGGCATAGGGAAGTCGTAGTGCAAAAGTAGATCAATTCCGATAAGATAAAGCAATTTATCATGCTTACTTGTTCATTAGTAAATGGATGAAGTAAATGGTGTAGTTGAAGTAAATGGTGTCCAAATTGCTCCTATTTTATGAGGGAAGTAAAATAAATAAATAAATAATTGCAAAATTATTATTATTATTTTTTGTAAAGTCCTCGATTACCGGATATCATAATTATTTTTAACATAAGTAGTACTTGAATTTGAATTAGGGTAGAAAGTTGGGTGAAAATAAGATGGAAGGAAAATTAGTTAATTATTCATCCCTATTTGGAATCTCACCATTGAAGAGGGGTAACCATAGTGCAGAAGCAGGTGGTTCGGGTTAATTACCTTGTGAACTTTAACCGAACTGGACCTTGGTGTGAATGGATTATGAACTCTCGATCACGTACCAAATCAGCGACAAATTCCTGCGATGGGGTGATACTACGAGAATCGAGTATCACCCTCTATTCCACAGTGCAAAAGCTCGGATTGCTCTTTAATAAAAGAGAGAGAACTATCAAAAAGAGAGACAGAGAGAGAGTTTTCCAGAACTCTATTTCATTTTTGTATATATTCTTGTATGTTCTTTTATGAATATCTTGTAGGAAATAAATAGAGAAAGAGAGATAGAGGATTCTAGATGCTTTAGAAGTCTTCTAATCCTAAGAGATTAGAATTACTTCAACTTCTCCTATCTTTTCTCCAAGTTGAGATAAGGCTCTCTAATATATGGGTCATCGGGGCAAGCCCACATGGGCGACCCGATTTGGTCCCGAACCGGCCCCAAATTCCAACATTTCCCACTCGTCTATGCATGAGCATGACAAGTTGTCAATCTCTCTTCCATCTACCAAACTAAGAAGCAAACTCATACCCGCAAATGAACCGTGCGATCACTGGAGTACCTGCAAGTGGGAGCTTTACACTAGAAACTCTTTACGAGTCAGCATAGAAACATCAACCCATAAGAGTGTTTACATCCAATTAGTTTTTAACCACTTTTTTCATCTAAAATAATTATCCATCCGGATGTAAAAATACATCTCCATTGGAGTTGCTTTTAATGTATCTACTAGCTACTTACATCTTATTCAAACATATTCTTTATTATCTTACATAGATACTTCTATCTAAGGTCTACAAGTTGCAACGATTTAAATTATCCTTGTGAGCTCTAATGGGTTCACAAGTCGCAAAACTGGAGGAGGCTGTCGGATAATTGACTTCGATGAGAGCTTAACGTCTGTAACTTAGTAATCATTCTCATATTTGGATCAATTCAAGAATCTTACCCAGGAATTTAGTAAACATTTTCTTACTAGGTTAGAGTATCTCATTCAAGATCGAATTAGTTATGAGAAATCACTTCTCTTATTTCGACCTTTTCAGTCGTAAAAATTATAAGAAAATTAAAATCACCATCACCTTATCTAACGTACCCTTTATACACTTGATAAGTTAGAATTACAAGAAACCTAATTTTCAAAATGAAAATCAAAATAGCCAAAATATGCTATCCAGTTTCAAGGCATCTTGCCATTTCCTACTCTGAAGGTGTGCAGTGTACTCGGAATAACGAAACAATGTGATAACGAAACACATAGCATGGGTCTTTGTTGGGCTGTCTGACTTCTCTTCAGTTGAACACAGAAACCACATTTCAATCTCCAGGAGAAGAGATAAGGCAAGTATCAGCCCTTCTTCTCCTTCCCGAACCAGAAGCTTGGCACAACCAAAAATTCCATCTCCAGAATCAATTTGCCTCAGCAGGGCCACCAACAAGCCATTGATCCCTATAGCTGAAACAGAAACCATTTCTGTAGTAACCCAAATCAACTGAACCTTTGCTGTATCTAAAAGTTTTGGGTACAAATCATTAACTACCTTTGTAAGCATAGTGGTGAAGAAACTATAATTGTCTGTTATTTTCCCATGTAAGTGCTTAATATGAACTTTGGCCAGATGGGGTTCACTTAAAATTCCGTGAAGGATCGCCCGATTAAGGTTCATGTTCTCCGGTGGAGATGGAATTGTGAGTGGAAATGGGGGTCTTAGCTGAGATTGAATAAGGCCAAAGGCTTCTCGTAGACAGACTCCAATGGTGTTCTCCTCTTCGTGGCTTGCTGTTTGGATCAGCTTTGAAGCCATCGGTACCCATAGGTTAAGCCCAGGGACAACTTCTTTGGGTCCCTTGAAGGTTCACATATTCCTCTTAATCCTCTTCGCTTTAGGAAGCTGCAGAAAGGAATCAGAAGAACTTCAGTCCCCAAAAGACCATCCTTCGCACCTTGTGGTGTCATTTCTTTGTTCTTGCTGCTGGTCTCTTTTATTTTGAGTCCTCTATTAAAATATTTTTACCCCATCTGTCTTAATCCTCTACTTGCCTGAGCCAAACAAACAAAATATTTCACAAGAGGGAAACATATAACGAAGATTGCACATATATGAAAAGTTCAACCTTGTCACAATTGTTTGGATGGAGAACTGAGCCATACACACAACAGAACTCTACAGGGGGAAGAACTTTGAGCAGTGCCGCAAGCTCAGGTTTCTTCTCAGTTTCCATTGCTACACTTGCATCCAAGCATGCTAGATCACACTGAGAATTTGAGGGAGAAAGTTCTGCACGATAATTAGGATAGCTAAAAGCGCATTTTGCATAACAAAATTGTGAAATTTTGCAGCACAAATAATTACTAAACGGTAATTAGAAAAAGATGAAATCACAAATTTGACAGCACACTGCACACACAAGCAAATTCAGAACTCTAGCAGCACCTTAATACTATGACAACTAAGATAATACTTACCTCCGTCTCAAAGATAGCCCAGTTTACAAAACAAAAACTTAAAATTAATGTGTCTTTGTCGGGAAAAAAATTCTTACTTTTTGCTGGTATTACTAAATATCAATGAGTTCTTCCAACTTATCACACAAATTTTGAATTTTTTTGCCAAAATTGATACATTAGGGGTTAGAGGGGAATTTGAAATTTGTCATGACCTTTTTCTTTCTTTCTTTAAGTTCTCGACTTCTCGTTTTGTCGACCGGACAATCTTTTCGGGATGGATGGGAGTAGCATCTAGGAACTAAAGAAGTAAGTGGCAATAAGACTCCGAACTGATTTTCAAGTGATTGAATGAGTCCATCATAACCCATGTAATATAAAGAGAGCGAGATAGAGACAGAACAGAGAATTGTGCGTACCTGGTGCTGGAGGAGAGAGAGAAGAAGGAGGAGGAGGAGGAGGCGGGAAGGACGCGGCGAGTTGTGACGAGTCGACAACTCCGTTAGAAATTGGGTTGAGAATTTTTGGCACCACCGTTAACTAGACTAGACTAGGGTGTACACTGGTCGGGTAGCCCGCCCAACCCATTCACTTTTTTAGGACTATTGACGGGCCGGTACAGAAAATAGGAGTCCATTCGTTCAGGGTCCAGCCCAACTTCTAAAATTTTCCACCAAGGCACGCACCCCACTTTGTACCAACATTACGCCTGACAGACTATTGACGGTCAGCAATTGTCCAGTAGAGGTGTTAAGTGGAATTACTTTCTTACTATTCTGTGTTAAAAAAAAAGACACCAACACTCACCAACGGTCTTCTCTCTCTGTTCGTGCAATCACACAATGAAGAAACGTAAGCCATTAACACTCAAACTAGAACTGGTGAAGTAAATATTACCCCAATATAGTATACGGTATACGGACTGG